>OX451735.1:825909564-826085556 GCA_948472305.1 Vicia faba | reverse complement strand
TCCTCGCTTCGGCAATAGCTCAATCTAAGCTTTCCATCACCAACCAATTCTCTCAAGTAATGAAACTGTATCTCAATATGCTTGCTCCTTCCGTGTGCAATCGGATTCTTCGCAAGATTTATCGCGGAAACATTATCCACAAACAGTGTGATGGAATCATCATCACCACATCCAATTCTTCATAAGATTCACTAACCACATAGCTTGGCAAGCACTCAATGATGCCGCAATGTACTCGGCCTCACAAGAAGAGAGTGCTACAACCGGTTCCTTCTTCGAACACCATGAGATTGGTGTGCTACCGAACATAAAGATGTAACCCACCGTAGATTTTCGATCATCTTTATCTCCGCACCAATTAGAATCGGTGTAGCCAAATAAAGTACATTTGCGACCCATATCCGATGTGGGAAACAAAATTACCACAACCAAGAGTACCTTTCACATATCTAAGGATTCTCTTGACCGCCGCCAAGTGAGACACCTTAGGTCTCTCCATGAATCTACTCGCAATACCGACACTAAAAGCCAAATTCGGTCGAGTATTGCACAAGTACCGTAACGACTCAATCAAACTCCTGTAAAGTGTTGGATCCACATCATCCTCATCATCACTTTTGGACAGCTGTACTCTAGCCTCACAAGGTGTAATAGAAGCATTACAATGCTCCATCTCACACTTTTTCAAGATATCTAGAGCATACCTCCTTTGATGCATAAGCAGTCCCCACTTTTGACTTGTGAAACTCTATGCCAAGAAAGTAACTCATGACACCAAGGTCTGTCATCTCAAACTCACTCATGAGCTCCACTTTGAACCTTGAAATACTCTTGTTATTACTGCCGTAATCAAGAGATCATCAACATACAAGCAAAGTATAATAACACCATCAATAGTATTCGATATCACATAAACACCATGTTCGGATACACACCGTTTGAAACCGATGTCAATAAGAAAGCCGTCTATACGTTTGTTCCAAGCTCTCGGAGCTTGTTTCAAACCATACAAACGCCTTGTGTAGCTTGTAGTACTTCCTCTCTTGATTTTTGATCACGAAACCCGGTGGCTTCACCACATAAACCTCCTCATCAAGAGGACCATTCAAAAACACATATTTCACATCCATTTGGTAAATCACCCAATTGTTACTATGCGCAATTCCAACAACCAAATGAATAGTCTCCAATCTAGCCACCGGTGCGAATACCTCCTCGTAGTCTATGCCTTCACGTTGCAAGAACCCTTTCGCCACTAATCGAGCTTTGTGCTTGATTACTTTACCTTTAGGATTTGCTTTAACTTTATAGACCCATCGCACACCTATCGGTTTCTTTCCAAGTGGTAAATCGACCAACTCCCAAGTACCATTTTTCTCAATAGATTTCAGCTCCTCTTTCATTGCACATATCCATTTAGGATCACTTAAGGCTTCCTCCTCATTTACCGGTTCAGGTTCGGCCATAAGCGCGAAATGAACAAAATCACCATCATTATTCACTTCGTTATCTTGGAACCTTTCGCAATCTCGGAGTCTATGAGGCAAGGCTCTTTGCCTCACTGGTCTACCATTATTCACAACATCATTTTCTGCTACTATAGGTGCAGGTACAGCGGCATCGGAATTCTCTGGATCAAACAAATCAACAAACTGCTGCTGTTCAGCAGGATGTAACCGATTAGCAACAAATTGCTGATGTTGTTCACCTACTGTTTCAGCAGTTTTTATTTCATCAAACTGCATATCCCGGGTTATCACGATTTTCCGATTCCTCTCATCAAATAGCTTGTAACCTCCCGTAGAGTGATATCCAACAAATATCAATTTCTCACCTTTATCATCCAATTTCTTTCTAAGTTGATTCGGTACATGACGATATGCAATCGATCCAAAAATGCGCAAATGATTCACACTCGGTTTGAAACCACTCCAAACCTCTTCTGGTGTAATTTTTCTCCAGCTTCTTATTAGGACACCTATTCAACAAGTAGGTGGCTGTAGACACGGCCTCACCCCATAATTCTTTAGGTAACTTCTTCCCATAAAGCATACTATGCACCATGTTCATTATTGTACGATTTTTCCTCTTGGCAGCTCGTTTTGTTGAGGCGTATATGGAGGCACCACCTCACGCACAATACCCTCAAGATCACAAAACTTCCCAAACTCACTAGAGGTATATTCACCTCCACCATCCATTTTGAGAATTTTAAGCTTCCGACGCTTTGACGCTCCACCATGGATTTGAACTCTTGAACACTCCAAACACCTCATCCTTTCTCTTGATAAGATATGTCCAAAGCTTCCTACTAAAATCGTCAATGAACGTAACAAAATATCGATTGCCGCCATAAGTCTCTACTTGCATCGGTCCACAAACATCAGAATACACCACCTCAAGTAAGCCTTTGGTTCTTCGACCCGTATCCTTGCTAAACACATTCTTGTGTTGCTTACTCTTCACACATTCCTCACATAATTCTCTCAGAACACTAATATGTGGCAGCCCCGTTACCATTTCACTTTGTTGCAACATTTTAAGATCCCTAAATTTTAGGTGACCAAGACGGTAATGCCATAACCACTCATCTCTACTTGCCGCGGTAGCTAAAAAACGATGCTCCATAACCTTTAACTCAACCTTAAAAGTTCTATTGGCAGCCATCGGCGCTTTTAGAATCAACACACCGTTTGAATCTAAAACGCGTAACATCTTGTTCTCCAACCGAATTAAGTACACTCTTTCAAATAATTGGCCAATGCTTAAAAGATTGCACTTAATTCCCGGTATGTACAAGGACATCTTTGATCCTAGAGTGTCCATCATTCTTTCTTCCGATCAAAACATCTCCTACCCCTTCGGCTCTAAAGTGGTGTCGTCGGCAAACTTGACTTTACTCTTTGCCGCTTGATTGATTTGCACAAATCAATCCTTTCGACCCGTCATATGTGTTGAACAACCGGAATCCAAGTACCACTCATCTTTACTTTGAACTTCATCACGCATAGTAAGTAATGCATTTCGATCCGAATGCATTTTTCCACCACTTTCCGAAACTGTACAGCTGTTGTCCCGCGGACTATCACCACAGTAGCTGCTGTCCGGAACATCAACAATGCCATAATTATCTTCTGTAATCATCACAAGAAGGGTATCTTCATCATCTACCTCTTCCCTAGAAACCTTAGCCTCATCCGCATCCTTTTCCTTGCGTTTTGAGCGACATTCTTTCGCAAAATGCCCAAGCTTTTAACAATTATAACACTTCACAGAACTTTTGTCAAACGATTTGTGGGCGCTTTGATTACCATCTTTGGAGCTTCCTTCACCCTTTGAATTTTGTGGATATTTTCCACCAAAATTCTTCTTATTTTTTAGAAGTCCACTTCCCTTTCGATCTATTGTTCTTCTCATGTAAACGCGCTTGCAAAGCGATCTCCGCTTTGGCTTTGTCGGCACTTCTCTCATCCATCCTTTGTTCATGCCGCCTCTAACGAACTTTACAACTCATCTTTGCTCAAAGTTGTTAGATCCTTTAATTCCTCAATAGCCACAACAATGTTATCGAAACGTGATGTTAACGAACGCAACACTTTTGATACAACATTCTGCTCGAGGATCATTTCGCCACATGACTTGATTTGGTTGACTAACCGGGTAATGCGCGTGATGTAATCGTTGATCGTTTCTTTGTCCTCCATTTGCGTTAACTCGAATTGACGTTTGTAAGTTTGTAACCTTACCACCTTCGCTTTGACGGCACCGGCATACGCTTTCTCCAAGATTTCCCATGCTTGCTTCGCGGATTCACAATCACCAACCTTCTTGAAATTGTCGTTATGAACACAAGAGTGAATCAAGAATAGGGCTTTGTAATCCTTTTTCTTTTCTTCCTTGTGTGTAGCCCTACGAGCATTGGTAGCATCTTCCCCTAACGGTGTAACTCCATTGATGACGATCTCAAGCACCTCTTGATAACCAAACAAAACCTTCATTTGTTTCGCCCATTTGTCGTAGTTCTTCGAATCAAGAATTGGGAGATTGGTGGGAATTCGATCATTGAAAACGGTAGCCATTGTTGCAGCGGATTAGGATCAATAACCGGAGCTCTTGATGCCAAATGTTAAAACAACATAAAACATAAAACCAGAGCTTTGAAGGTAGTAACAGTGGTGAAAAGAAACTTGATAAAGATGAAATGAGAGAGAGAGAGAGAGATGAGGAGAGAGAGAGAGAGAGAGAGAGAGAGAGAGGAGAGAGAGAGAGAGAGAGAGAGAGAGGAGAGAGAGAGAGAGAGAGAGAGAGAGAGAGAGAGAGAGAGAGAGAGAGAGAGAGAGAGAGAGAGAGTAATATTGGTGAATAAAAAATGACATTAACATTGAATTGAGATTACAACAATGTATATATACACACGAGAGAATAGTACAACTAAATAACCAAAACCAACTAAAGTGTCATGCTGTTAAATTCTGCTATTTTCCAAAAAACTAACCGCTGTAACAAATTTTTAAAAGCTCACAACACTGTTATTTTGGTAGATGCACTTCTCATGTTGTTTAACATAGTATAGGTGATTTTAGTTCTATTCTTTTATCTTTACAAATTTACACTAATTAGTTGCAGCACTATTTAGGCACTCATATACTGATATCTTGTTTTTTCATTTAATTACAATTTGAAATAATTTAATTGACAAAAGTTAGATTATTATTATTATTTTGTTGTCACACACATTGTAATCATACAAAGTAATTGATTTTATTTGTTTTTTTTTAATGTTGTGATTATGTTGATTGAACAGGTATTTGGAAACCTGAACTATATTTCTGCGGTATTCGTGACTATTTATTTAGAAATAAAACAATCTTATTTATAATGAATATTTTTGTCTATTACTATAATTTAACTTTAATTAAATAAATATATTTTATTCATTTAATTTTTAAATATTTTATAAATTTATCTCTTAACTTGAACCCATATATATAAGTTAGGATTAATCATAAAATAAATAATTTAATGGAGAATAAAAATAGTGTCATTTATAATATCTTTGCTATTAATTCAATACATTTTAATGAAGAAATTTTTTTTTAACATCTATAATAAAATAATTAATATAGAATAATTGTTAGAATGAATTACGTTACATATTATCATTAAAGTTATTATTAAATTTATTAATTTGGTGTATCATATTAAATTATTAAATTCAAAGTTATCATATTGTATATAATTAATAAAATATATATTTTTCATCAAAATTAACTTTAAGTTTTTTTCTTTTCCACTGACAATTTACTATTTATTTTAAAATAAACATGTCTCTTATAGTAGATATTTTTACATTTTTGGATAACTTAACTTTATTAAAATTATTATTGGTATTTATATTTTAAATTTATATATATATATATATATATATATATATATATATATATATATATATATATATATATATATATATATATATATATATATATATATATATATATATATATATATATATATATATATATATATATATATATATATATATATATATATATATATATATATATATATATATATATATATATATATATATATATATATATATAATTAACTTTTTATCTTACGAGTCACTACTAGGATAATCTATTTTATTTAAATTAATAATTTTTATAGAAAATAAAATATTTATATTTAAATATTATTTTGTCTCTATTTGACGGTATTTTCTTCTTCTTATTTTTATAAGATTATTTAATATAATTAAATCTATATGAATATTGTTTATTTTACATATAAGTCAATCATTTTAAATTTTACATTTATATTTAAAACCTTACATTTGCATAATTAATTTTTTTCATGAATAATTAAGTTACATAATCATTAATAAAATAATTATGAGTGACATTTATTCGTATCATTCAAAATATATTACATCAAATATACTCCACGGCTGTCTAACTAGTTTGCTTTTAAAATATCCAGAGATACCCTAAGTTGTTCCTCTATGCATGGCCTCCTTAAGGAAGATACTCTCATGTCTGTTTGGTATTATGGTGTCTGAAAAAACAATTTGATCGAATTACTTTGACTTAAGAAGTGAATTTAAAAGTAAAATAGCTTTCATTAGTATACATTCTTATCCCAAAATTTAAAATTTTGAATAGAGGATCTAACCTCTTGGTCGCTTGCTTTGATCCCAATCGAATCTAGGTTGAATCGACATTTAATTGCAATTGATTTAAACAATTTTTACTTTTTAATATTTGTCATCGGAGTCAACCATGAATCATGGTCCATGATTGAACCGCTTCTAATATCGAGAATGTTTTTTATCCTATGAAAACTTGCAATAAATTAAATTCCAAAGCTGTAATTCTACATTTACTTATGAAATCAAAATTCTGGAACTTTTATTTTGTTCAATTACAAATAAATTATATCTCAAAGATCCAAAGTAATGCAAGAAATACACAGGTTTGAGGAGGAGGAGAAAATTTAAAGAAATGTATCTCACATACATACATGTAACACTTTTATTTCTATATCTCGAACAAAAATAGGGTATGATTTCCGGCTAGTCTCTCAACGAACTTGACGCGATGAGATTTGACATAGTTATTGGTAATAATTATCTTCCATCCAAAAATGAAAAATGTAACTTGAAAGCAGGCAGCTAGTTGACAACATCAAGAACCAACTTGCGAGATTTAAGAACAGACCATCGAAGTCGGCGATAATACGCGGCTTGAAGTAATGCCAATGATAGTACAAATATCCATTTAAATCCCATCTGCAGGTAGTAGCAATGTTCTTAGAAAATCAATTTTGTTTTCATTGAATTTGTTAGAAGAAGGATAACATAGAAAGCAAACCAGTTTTCTTTCTTCCATCTCAGGTTCTGCAGCCCAAGACAAAAATGACACAACATCTTTTCCCATCTACAACAGCACAAACAAGGAGAAAAAAGATTGTTTCATTCCTCATATGTTCATAGTATTTGATGATCAATTATGATAAATTTATTAAATGAAATACTCGACAAACAAAAGTACCTGAGATTCTGTAGCAGGGGTACCATCTTCGTATTCAACAGCACCATCATTAAGCATTTTAGGCATGGCAATGGCTCCGCCCGGGAAATAAGGGTTATAGTGTAGTCCTTCTCTAATCTGCATTACAATTTAGAAGATAACCATGAACGAAATTTGATGTTAAGCACAGTATTGTCACATTGGTGCAGGGACAACATAACTTTGAACCTGAACATAGTATTTAGAATTGATGACAATTAGATAGTTGAGAGACTATAATAAAGTAGAGTTTATCTCTAAAATCAATGCAAAGAAAATTTACCACAACACCGGCAGGGGGGTCACGATAACCGGTAAGAAGAGCAAACACATAGTTCTGACCATTGTGACGAGCCTGGAAATACAAAGGTTAAAGAAGTTTCTGGTATGCATAAAACAGAACATCTTAGTTACTAGCAGACAACTGACATTACTTTGGTAACAAGACTTAGATCTGGAGGATAGGCTCCTCCATTGGCAAACCTAGCAGCTGATTCATTTGCATATGGTTGAGGAAAGCGATCACTGAGTTTGCCGGGACGTGTAAACATCTCACCCTCATCATTAGGGCCATCTTCCACCTCAATCTCTGCAGCCATGGCCTTTACCTCCTCTTCTGTGTAAGCAACACCAACCAAATCACGGTATGATATCAAAGACATAGAATGACAGGAAGCACAGACTTGTGTATAAACTTGATGACCACGACGAATCCTGCCCATAAGAAATTATTAAAAATTGTTTAATATTTACCAACAACTCGCAACTCTCTGTAAATCACATTAAAAATGAAAAAGAGGCTAGTTTTAGTGTGTCGTAATGACTAACTTAGAAAATATTATTCTTGATCCCAAAAACATGAAAAAAAAAAAGAAACCTCAGCTCAAACACACTAGGTATGATCAAAAAATGAAAAATATAGGGAAAATTCGGGTCAAACTCACGAAGCGTGGTCATATGAACTGAGGATGCCCTCGTGGGGCCATGGATAGCTAGGAGAAGCCAGGCCATGCTCGGCTTCATCAGCTGATGCTGTTGTCGCAAAACCCAATAACCCTGAGACTCCAGCTCCAATTAATGCAAGGGCTTTTAAGGATCTGCTGCTCGTAGAACCAGCACCATCATTCTTTGTGATAATGGATGACACCGATAAAGGATTCTGCAGGAAGCATAATAGAAGTCATTAGCAAAAGAAAATTAGGTTGTTCCATGGAAGGAAAATTGTTATAAGCTCGTCAAAATTTTAAGTCTTAAAACACTTTACACGTATGATGATAGAAACTGGTATTGTGATTGTTTACTTAGGAAAATATATTAGAGAATTGGTACTGCAATCATAGATATTGGGGATATGATGAACATGTGAATGTAGGCTAAGAATGGAAACTCTAGAACAGAGGAACAAAGCATGTGGATGTAACTTCCAGCAAGGAAATTATTGAATTGATACAATATAAACTGTTTACACCCAGCAATTGATAAATAAACCAACCTTCTAGGAACTAGAGAGCCTAGCCTCTCCCAAACCAACCAACATACAAAATACCTGAAGCCCTCCCTTTTCCCTTTCACCCTATATTTATAATTCTAACTACCTAAACAGTTACAAAGCAGTTACATACCAGTTACTGCACACAACATTCAATAATAATAAATAATAATAAAATAAACTATCTATTACTAACATATGATTTCCACCATACCAGTCTTCAGAACGGTCTTTTCCTATATCAAACAATGACTCTAAGCCTAAGTGGCGAAGTCAGAAAAATTATAAAGCCTGGGCAAAATTTTAACGATCGCAAAATAAAAGACGAAGATGACTTCGTTCCTACTTCCTTCGCGAGCTCAAGCAGCATAATGGGATTGATCTAGGGTTTCACTTTTCATTTTGGTCCCTCGTTAAGAGTTTCAATTTTTGCCTTATTTTTTGCCATACAATCGCGATTGGAAAAATCAGAGTCGCCACTATATTTTATTCATTCTTATGGAACATGGGAAATAACGGTAAAATCCTAGAGATAAAGATAATACGGTCATCGCGATCGAATAAGGGTTCGGAAGTCAGTTAAGTGAGGGGAAAGTATAAAGCACCCCTCACCTCCCTTGTACTCAAGGGGGGACCTTCTCTACATTTAGGGTTAAGGTGTGTTTGCTAATCATCTATTACACACGCATGTGAGAGAGAGTATTCATTTTAACTTGGATTTCACTGTTCTTCTCCATCTCTCTTTCCATCTTTTCCTCTCTCTTTTCCTCTCTAAAACTCACCCTTTTCCATGAAAAACAAGCAAGACAACCATGAATGCCCCCGAAATCCCTTCTAAGTTCAAATCTAAAACCAAAATCATCAACGATCCACTCCAACTCCTAGATCGAAAACCCCCAAATTCAGAATCCCTAGACCCAAAATTGATCTAAACTTGACCCTAAACTTTCATCCAACATCAATTCAGAAACAAAATTCAAAATAACAGTTGATCTAAAATTGATCTAAACTTGACCCTAAACCTTCTTTGATTGAAAAATTAATTTTATTTTATTTTATTAAAAGGAGAAAATAAAGATAAAGGAAAGAGATTATGTAAAAACAAATTTCTAATAACAAAAACTTAAAGATGTTAGTAATAATATCTAAATAAATAATAATATTTACAATATAAATCTAGACTGATAAAAAAATATAATAAATCTGATAAAAAAATAATGTTAACAATAATAGTATTAATTAATAATATAGCAATAATAATCCTAATATGACAATTATTTGATAATAAAATAGTAAAAAGATGAGAAATAGAATAAATAAAAGAAGGCTAACAAATAGGAAAAGAGAAAAAAGCATAAAAGAGAAAGGTAGGATTTAAACTCATGTGTTCACATACTTGCATTCCTTAACCTCACTTTACTATCCACAGGGCATTGCACTGAATTATTATAAAATGACGCTTAAAAATATATGAAAGGTGGGAAATTTTGGAGTATAACACATACAAATTACCTCAATCTCAACAAAATTTTGGGCCAGAGCCTGGACAGATGCCCAGGGTGGCCAGGCCTTAGACCCGCCCATGCTAAGCCTGTATTAGAAGATAGCTCGCATTAATCCAACTTAGAGCCAAGTCCTCATGAGTCCTATTAGGGAATAATAAAAGCTACGATATGGGCAAATCCATCTGAAGTACTTCTCAGAGAAGTATTCTTTACACCCTAAATGACAGGGAGATTGAGCATGATTTGGAATCAGAAAACTGTATTTAAAATTTTACATGGTATTTAAATTTGATCTGCCGAAAAGACGAGAAGTTTTTTAGTATTAGTGAATCGTAACAAGCCACCTGAACTGTTAAAAGATTTTCCTGCAACTGAAAAATCTTAACTGCTACAATGATGATGCACTTCCTTATTATCTACCGCTAATTTAAAACTTTTGCAACAACATATGGATGAAATAAACTCCTAATATGATATAGCTTTGAATTAAGTAGTTGTTTAATAGTGAGTCGGGAAAAATTAAATTTCAAAAGAGTCCTTGATGTATAATTAGCAATATGAAATTGTAAATGTATGGCCTGCTTTCTAGTAAAGCTACACTAAGGCACAGTCTGCTGGCAAATTGTAAAGACACATGCATGTAGCAAATAATGCTAAGGGGCATTATAAACATTGCAGGAAAAATTGCACAGTGTTATCATTGATCCATGCCATAAAATATTCAATGAAGTTTCAACTGGCAACTAACTGTCTAACACAAATGCCTCTTTTGCAAATCCAGCATCCATAGTGAACCCAGCATCATCAACCCATCATGCAGGAATGATGTCTGCTGAGCAATTTGAAGGAGAATCATATTAAGTTTTGTTCCTACCTCCAGGATTATTTCAAACTCAAGTTCTGTTAATCTTCGATTCTTTCAATTTCAGTGTTGTCATTATGTTATTTTTATTTGTTGTCAAAAGGAGTACATGCATTACCCGAGTAATAATTGGAGATGAGAGGATAAGGACTAAGGGTATGTTTGGGAGTTTAGAGGGGAAGAGAGGGATTTGAAAAAAAGGGAACGATTGAGTGAAATGAATTGAAGGATTTTGGTTGAGAGGGTTTTAAAGGGTTTGCTTTTATTTAATTCGGGAGAACTCAAAATTTGTATTGGAGGAGCATTTTGGAGGCTTACATATGTTGGGTTATCATGAGGAGCATCCACCCTGGATCAAGAGACACCACATATTCATCCAAAACCTTAAGGTGATAGGTGTATGGGTCATCTCACTTATAAAGTGTTGAATCTCCACTTTTACAAACAATGTGGACTAACAACTCACACTTGTGCACAACATCTCCCCTCAAGTGTGAGTCCATCCACCACGCTCCCCCTCAAGCGGAAGCTCTTTCATCCACATACACTTGTACCACTGTTGGGGCACTTTAACGGGACACGCCACCTGACCACAACCATGTCAAGAAGACTTTCAATACAAAGAGCCGATCACTTAATTGAAGCATCGACTCTGATACCACAATTGAGTCATTATGAAGAGCATCCACATTGAGTCAAGAGCAACACACAAGTGAAAGAGACACCACATATTTATCCAAAACCTATACAAAATCATTTTTTCAAAAAATGTCAAATATTTTTCTATATTTTTAAAAAAAATCATTTTCGAAAGCCTTCCCCTCTCCTCCCCTCCAAACACCTAAACAAAGCCTAAGTGTTGTGTTTTGATATGGACCACTGTCTGGATGAACACCGTTATATCCTAAGAATCATACCATGCTGTAAAACATAACTATTAAACATCCGTCATATTTTTATGGAAGATGCTTGCCATCATGAACCCTCATTTGTCACTAATAAACATTGTGCTGTGTTGATGTTTATTCTATATGAGACTCATAGAGAGAGAATGATAAATCAGATGAATTAGAAAAAGATATTGCTCAAAGATATAAAAAAGTTGAAGCGCATAGCAATAACAACTTCCAGATAAAACAATGTATCCTTTCCCTCAAATTTGTACAACATAAAATCATTTTTTCCCAATGCCTAACTTTTAATCTAAGGGTCTTCATATAAAGTCCCAGATTGCAAGAACCAGAAGCATAATCCTAAATATTCACAAAGAACGAAATTATCACAGAGAGGATCTAATGCTTACAGGAGAATGAGATTGGAGTTTTCTCCTCAATAACTGCTGAATAACACCGCCAGCCATCTCAATCCACACTGGCAACCATTCATATAAAAAAGAAACAATAGATCAGTAACCAAATAAATTCAACCAAGTATCGATGATACAGCTCCATACATAATCATAAAATCAATTGTAAGGAATGAATCATCAAATAAGTGCAAATAGCTATAATAAAAAAATTTATTAGCAGCTTCTGCAATGAAAAAATATAAAAACTGTACCCTAAAATGAAGATTGGCAGGAGAAATGCTAGCAGAGCAGATCTAAAACTATAGATTATGGTGAGATGACCTATCAAACAAAATCACTTTAAATAATCTGCATGTAGGAATGTAATCAAATTCATGGTGCAACACATTGACAATAAGAATAAGGAAGAGATCAACAAGATAGACAAAAAGGATGAGTTTCATAAAGACCAACATGTTCCTTGTCGAACACACAACAAAAAATAAAACTCCACAACGCATGTAAAATACGATGTAACCTTAAATGTTAATGACCATAGTGTCTGATAGTATCTTATCCCACTAAGAAAAGTTGTAACTCGAACCAAGAAAAAACCGCTAAGAAAGGACTATCATCTGCCCAAATCATTAAAAATGTCATGCTAATATCTATCATTGAAGGACTATTGCTCTTCAAACACAGAAACTGCAAATAATGCATAAATTCAAACTGTCACTTAATTACAATAATCCTAGATTATTGCATTCATTATTATACTATCTTCCAATATCATTTATGTAAAGTGTAAACCATAATGAAAATCCAATTGAGTCTAATCTAAATAAATAAATAAACAGCGAATTTAATTCAATTCAGTCACCTCACAAGAACAAGCACAAGCACACGATTATGAATTAAAAAAAAAACTATAACATACAACACACAAAAATCAAAAGCGAGAAATGGTTACATAAACTGGAAAAGAAGCAATCTCATAACCTAACAAATCAATGTTTAATCGAGTGCACTTAAAATTGAAAACTCTAAGAATTCAAATATTCAAAAAATGAGTTACAGATCCGAGTTAAGGTGGTAGCTAAACGACGAATGAGAAATAGAAGCGCGATGGGGAATTGAAATGAAAATGCGGAAAGGGACTTACGAATGGAAGCGCGATTGGGATTGAAGATCGAATGAAGAATAGAGAGAAGGTGAAGGAGAAACAGTGAAACAGAGACGAGGAAACGATACAAACGCTACTTTCGCTGTGGCCACAATAGTTTCTATGGGCTTTTTGGGCTTTATTGTTGCTTTTTGAGATTTTGTCCTTTCAATCTCACGAGCATTAACTTAGGGAATTTCTCATTGTCCCCTTTTATTTCTCGTAAGTCTGATTGGATGTCCACTGAAATCTATAAATTTTGATGGATAAGATAAGATTGTTATCAATTCACAATAATAATAAAAAATAGAGGAAGAAAGAAAATTAAAGTTTGAACAAAATAAGAAGATGATGATTTTCTATAGAGTAACTCTCTACTTACAAAATATGGAAAATATAAATTTTGTGAATACAAGTTGCGTACAATAATAGGAGTTACTCCCTCTATTTATGGTTTTAGGTTAACTTTCTCCCTAAGGAAGAGCTCAAAACACAAAAGCCCAAAATATTTATTTTGGATCTAAGTCGAAATCCTATGTCGAGACTATCTCCTTTGATACTTTGGCACAACTCGACACATTTACAGATTAATTTGACACACCCATCTATCGAGCAACATGTTGCTTCGACGCAAGGGAATTACATTCTCAATGAACCACCTAATACATTGTGTCTAAGTTGTCTACATTCATCATAACTCTTAGTCTTCTAAACACTTTGACTTGCACTCTCTTCATCATGATATCTGCAATCTAGTTCTCGGTTCTGCAGTGTTCCAAGTTTATCTTCTCTTCTGTCACCTAGATAATGGTACCTCATCTCGATATGTTTGCTTCTGCCATGTGCTATTGGATTCTTCGCCAGATTGATAGCTGACATAATATCGATCTTCATGGTAATTACTCCATGATTTTTCTCTATAATCTCTTCGACCAAGTTCACCATCCATGTTGCTTGACATATACAAAGAGAAACAAATATTTACTCTACTTCACATGATGATAGTGTCACTCCTGGTTATTTTCTCGAACTCCAAGCAACTAGTGCATAACCTAGCATAAACACATAACCCATCGTGGATTTTCGATCCTCAGCATCATTATACCAACTTGAGTCAGTGTATCCCACTAACTTGCATTCTTTTCCTTTATCAACTGCAGGAAACAAAATTCCATAGTTAAGAGTTCCTCCCAGATACCTTAATGTCCTCTTCGCCGCTGCTAGATGTGGTACCTTTGGCTTCTGCATAAAGATACTCATCATACCTACACAATATGTTAAATCAGGCCTTGTGTGACAAAAGTATCTTAGTGATCCGATAAGTCTTTTGTATTGGGTTGGATCGACATCATCTTCATATGAGTCTTTTGACAATTGCAACCTTAGTTCAGCAGGTGTCGAAGTCGAGTTGCATTCTTCCATCTCAAATCTCTTAAAATTTCTCTTGCATATCTTCTTTGATGCATCATTAAACCTCTATTGCTCTTGTAGAATTCGATGGCAAGGAAATATGAAATGTCTCCCAGATCTGATATTTCGAATTCCTTGCTGAGATCACCTTTGAAGTCTTTGATCTCTTTCTTGCAGCTCCCTGTTATTAACTAGTCACTGACATAGAGATATAGTATAAGCAATTCACAATTGCTTCTTCTTATATATACTTCATGCTCAATTGTGTACTTCAGAAATTCCTTCTCCCTTAGAAAACTATCAATCTTCTTATTCCAAGATCTTGGAGCTTGTTTGAGTCCATACTGGGCTTTATGTAGCTTGTACACCTTTTTCTCTTTGCCATGTTTCACAAATCCAACTGGTTGTTTAACATAAACTTCTTCATCTAAGGTTCTATTCAGGAATGCATATTTCACGTCCATTTGACATATGTGTCAACTGTTTATTTCTGATAGACCAACAACCAACCTGATTGTTTTGATTCTAGCAACAGGTGTAAAAACCTCATCAAAATCGATCCCTTTTAGGATTCAATTTCATCTTGTATACCCACTTGACATCAATTGCCTTCTTTCCTTGAGGCAATTCGACAAGTGACCAAGTGTTGTTGACTTCGATGGACTTAAATTCCCCATTCATTGCTTTCACCCACTTTGAATCCTTCAATGCCTCAGTTGCATTAACAAGTTTGACATCTGCATAAAAATCATAGTGTACCGGTTCACCTTCATCATCGATCATATCATCTAATATAATCACACACTCTTGTAACCTTGCAGGCATGCGTCTAGTTCTCTAAGGTCTTCTTGGGCCTACTTCACCTCTAACCTCTTCCTGACAAAATTTTACTCTTTCGACTTTAGTTGTTGGTTCTTCACATAAGATTCTCACTGAATCCTTGTTTACATTTTTCAGTCCAATCTCATTCCTTAAGTTCATCTATGATCATGTCCTTGTTGATCACTGTCTGCTTGTTCACTAGGTCGAACAACTTGTAACCTCATATCGAATGATACCATACTAGGATCATATGACTCGACTTGTCATCAAGTTTTCTTCTCAATTGCTCTGGCACATGTCTATGTGCTATAAATCCAAACACTTTCAGATGACTCAAGCTAGGTTTAACACTAGACCAACATTCTTCTAGCATAATTCCTTTTAGCTTCTTCGTCAGACATCTGTTCAATGTATGTTGCAGTTGACACAGCTTCACCCCAACACTCTTTAGGTAAATGCTTGCCTTTTAACATACTTATAACCATATAATGATGGTTCGATTCTTCCTTTCTGCAGTTCCATTTTTTTGTGGAGTGTAGGGTGCATGCACGATCCCCTCTTTCTCATAGAACATGTCAAAGTCTTTCAACACACATTCTCCACCACCATCAGTTTCAAAATATTAAGCTTTCGACCACTTTGTCTTTCGACCATATACTTAAACTTGAAAAATACCTCGATCACTTCACTTTTCTTCTTGATCAAGTAAGTCCATAACTTTCGAATGAAATCATCTATGAATGTAACAAAGTATTTGTTACCTTTAGTCGAATCCACTTGGATTGGTCCACATACATCAGAGTATATGATTTCAAGAATAGCCTTCGACTTGTTTCCTACATCTTTATTGAAGGTATTCTTCTGTTTCTTCGCCTATACACATTCCTCACATACCTCATTTAGAATGTCGATTTCTGGAAATCCTGAAACCATATTTCTTCTTTTCAAATCTTTGATGTCTTTAAAGTTGAGATGGCCTAGTCGATAATGTCATATCCATTCATCCTTGCTAGCTACAGTCGCAAGGCACTTCTGCCCCATCATATTAAGTTCAATCTTGAATGTTCTTTTCTGGGACATATGAGCCTTCAAGATTAAACTTCCTCTTGTGTCAACGACTCTCATCATCTTGTCTTTGATCGACACTTTATAATTCTTTTCGACCAATTGCCATATACTGAGCAAATTTCTCTTCATGTCTGGTATGTACAACACATTGGAAATTACTTACCTCTTTCCATCTTTCCTCATAATCAGAACATCACCAATACCTTTAGCTGCTAGAGTATTATCATTGGCAAATTTCACCATGTTCTTTATCAAGGGTTTTATGTTGACAAACCAATATTTCCTCCCAAATATGCATGATGAGCATCCAGAGTCCAAGTACCATTGGTCCTTGAATCTCTCTTCATCTCTAGTTGTGACCATCAACATCATCTCTTTTTCTTCATACTTTGCAAACTTTTTATCACTTTATTGATTCTTTTGTTTTTATGGACAATCACTAGAATAATGACCATACTTCTGAAAATTAAAACACTGAATGAAACTCTTGTCAGGTTTTCGACCACCACCTCTTCCTCTACCTCCAACACCACCTCTTTGGTTGCCTTGGTATGGGGATCTTCTGTAATTTAACATAATTCTTTCTTGTTGGTCTCCTCTACCAGTCAAATTGTTGTAGCCTCCTCTACCTTTGTTGTGGAACCACTTTAATTTGCCTTTCTTTTCTCTTGTTGACTGTGTCTGCAAATTCACATCACTATTCAACTTTATTGTAGCTCTTTCAGCCATTCTTTCTTCATGAGATTCAAGCATCCCTTGAATCTCTTCTTTTATCAATTTCGACAAATATTTCAACTCGTCTATGGCTACCACGGCGTTGTCGAACTTCAGAGTCAATGACCTCAAGATCTTTGCCATAACTTATCTTGTTGTCAGTACTTATCCACATACCTTTATTTGATTCACTAGTTTCGTAACCCTAGTGAAGAAACCACTTATACTTTCACTTTCTTCCATCTAAATAAATTTATATGTTCTTTTGTGAGTTTGTAACCTCACCTCTTTCATCTTTTCTGCACCTCCAAAATATTTTTCCAGAATTTCCCAAGCTTCTTTCGCAGATTCTACATCATTAACCTTTTCGAAATTGTCTGGACTCGAACATTGATAAATTATAAAGGGAGATTTGTAATTCTTCTTCTTCAATTCTTTATGTGTTGCCTTTTCTGCGTCTATTGCTTCTTCTGCAAGCAATTCTAATCCTTCTTTCACAAGATCCCAAATATCTTGACAACAAAATGCAACCTTCATCTGCTTGCACCAATTCTCATAGTTATCAACTTTCAAAATTGGAAGATTTACTAGAAAATGTCTGTTTGGATGATTCATTGCCATAGTGATTTTCTTCCCTTGAATCGCTCAACCGGAGCTCCTGATACCAGATGTTGGAAATCCACCAAAACCTATGAGAGTTTCTATCAACCTTGAAGAATAAGATTTTTATCAATACACAACAACAATAAAAAATAGAGGAAGAAAGAAAATTAGGGTTTGAACAAAATAAGGAGAAGATGATGATTTTCTGTAGAGTAACTATATGCCCATAAACTATGGAAAATCTTATTCACTTGCAACTAAAATTTTTGTGAATACAAGTTATGTACAATAATAAGGGTTACTTCCTCTATTTATAGTTTTAGGTTAGCTTTCTCCCTAAGCCAAAACCCAAAATACCTATTTTGTATCTAAGTCGAAATCCTATGTCGAGGCTATCTCCTTCGACACTTCGGCACAACTCGACACACTTATAAACTAATTCGACACACTCTTTTGACAAGCAACATGTTGCTTTAACACAAGAGAATTACATTCTCAACAAGTCCTACGCGGATTTTCAAAAATATCCCTTATGTTGGGAAATGCATTTTCAAACGCACTCTTTTTTCACAAAATACTTGAATTTGGAAATGCATATCCAAATAAACCTTATTTTTTATGAAAAAAATGTATTTTCGGATACGCATCTCCGAATAAACCTTACTTTTTATGAAAAGTGTGTGTTCGGATATGCATTTTTGAATTCTTCTCTGTTGTGTTTTTTCTAAACTTAATATGGAATGTGTCTAGATCGACACACCTGATAATCATACATATCAACAATGCAACAAACATGTAAATACCAACAATTTCTCTATTGAGAAAAAAAATTGGAAAATAAAAAAATTATTAAAATAAAAATATAAAAATCTCAAAATACAACTAAAAATCAAATAAAATCAAATTAAGTGTCTACAAAAGTTTTCGGGTTTTTTTTTTTAAAATATGAAAACAGAAAATAAATCAAATAAAAATAGAAAATCAAGGAATTTAGGGTTTTTAACGTGGTGTCCCATATTTTACTCCAAAATAAGGGATTTTGATCCCTGGTTTTTTCTAATAAATTGGTAAGGTAAAATTTTGATTCAGAGTCAATTTTTCAGAAAACCGAGTTTTTTACAATAGGTCACGTAAAGGCCAGAAACTCAGGAACGTAATGGTCATAATGCGAGGATACTATTTATATTACTCTAATATTGGTAAAAATAGATAGAGAGGTCTCGAAAAATGCGTCAATTTTAATGAAAATGCGGGTTCATAAGTGTTTTCGAATATGCATCTTCGAATTAACCCAGAGTGAATTCAGATATGCATTTCCGAATTCAAGTTTTTTGTGGAAATAGGGTGCGTCCAAAAATGAATTTCCAAATTTATCCAAGGACATTTTTGGAATTTCAAGAGTGTGTCTCATATAGCAATGGTGGGAAGAGAAATTGCATTAACTTAACAACATCATAGTTGTACATGACACATTCAATAATGGCTGCTTTTACTTTTATGGCCTTATAAATTTTTGTTGAAATTTATTTTCATGTTTACGGGAAATTTCTGAAATTTTCAGAAAAAATTATTGAATTTTTTAAAAAATATGATAGTTTATATTCGACAAAAAAAATTCACTACAGAAAATTTCAAAACTTTCGGAAAATTACACAACTTTTTAAAAAAATTCAGAAAACTTAAAATTCTCGATAGTGTTAATTTTTTATTTTTTATTTGAAAAAATTCATACCAGAAATTTCATTCTTGTCACCTCCCAAATTTGTTCATGGACATTTTTGCCATTATAAAAATATTGTGGGGTGGCAGGTTAAATCCTCCAATACCACTAGTTATATTTGGCATCCTCACCTTCATCGTAGTATTTTTATTATATTATATTTACATATACAAAATACTTTTACATTTTCATTGTCATATTTTGATTTTTTTTTTAAATCTGTGCAATTTAACAAACATTTTGACCTAACTATCGAATTTTTACAAGTAAGTTGTATTTTTACTTGTAATTTATGTTTTATACCGCATTTTTTGTTAAAAACATGCATTTTTACTGACATTTTTGAAATGTCCAGTAATGATTCATATTTCTCGTGCATTTTTATTGGATTTATTTGAAAAATCTGGCTAAACCTCATGCATTTTTACAAGTGATTTTGAAAAGGCCGGTAAAAATGCACACACGCATACCGAATATTTCAACAAACTAATAAAATAAAATGTTGAGATAGTAACCAGATTTTTTGAAAATTTTGGGAAAGTCATGTTGATTTCTAGGTTTTTAAAAAGTCCAGTAGTTCATATTTCTTTTTTAGTGAGGAAAAGATGTGACATGATTTCTTATAGGCATACTCGTAGAGCTGATAGGGCAGCTGCAAAGAGTTTTTGTGTGAGGGAAGATAACGCCGAAGATTCACATATTCAGATGGGTAGTGTATTCTTGAATGGTTCTCACAGGAGGTTGGTTGAGCAATCAAACACACCTCACACTCTCCAGCGTATAAAAGGTAGAGTTGAACGGGGTAAAGATCTTACTAATGAGATGTTGCAGTTGTTGAAGATGTTGAGACAACAACTAAGGAGGTGGAGGCCCAACATGACATGCAGGTGGTGGATGAGATAGAGGTGACCAATCATACTACGAAGAACGCTCCGACTGATATGATATAGGTGAGTTCCTTGGCTGATATGGGTTCATTTGTAGACTTGTACACACTGATGAAGGGTTTCCTGGAGGACCCAGTGATCATACCTTGCTCACTGGATACTCAAATCATATGGAATTGAGATTATGGTGTATATATATATATATATATATATATATATATATATATATATATATATATATATATATATATATATATATATGTGTGTGTGTGTGTATGTGTGTGTGTGTGTGTGTGTGTGTGTGTGTGTGTGTGTGTGTGTGTGTTATGTGACTGTACCTTGCTTACCAGATACTTCACATCACTGCTACTCAAGTCACGAAAATTTCATGTGATCTGAAAAAACCTTTTCGTGATAATATTTGTGTGTACAATTACCATTTTCTCTTATGTCTATATTGAACATAAGGCATAGACTTTGTCACCCTTGTCCAGTTCAATATTGGGCCCTTAGACATTTATCCTGTTATGCAGGATAAGTAAATTACATCTAGGTCACTCATGTCCCTCAACATGCTTTGTAAAGTACCCATTAATTATCTTTATGGTCATCCAGTTACGAATAACATTGATCAATAATAAAGTACTTAACTTTACATCTAGGGTCCATATTGGTTTCAGGTCAAAGGGTGGTATACACCATTATCACCATGAGAATAACTTATGACACCTTGCATAATATTCTATGTAGTATTCTCATAGTGGGTCAATCCAGTATAAATGTTACTCCTAATATTCATACTTATGTCAAGACTTGATAACTTCTTATTTATGATCCATGAGATATTATCACCAGTCTATCTACATAATAATATTAATGTTATTCCACTTTGCAATAAAGCTCAACTACGAATAATTTAAGAATAATGTCCTTATGTTTAATGGAGTCTCATGATTAAGTCACACTTAACATTTCATTAAACAGATGAACTATTCTAGGGACTTTACTATTTTAGAAAAACAAACATAATAAAGAAATGTCTTTTATTATTAATAAATAATTTGATACAAGTACAAAAAGTATTGGCCTCTAGGGCTTACACCAACATTTATTTTATTTTTTATTAGACCGCCTATCATTGAAGGTGCCCTTACCCACAGAACGAAGATGAAAAAGTTCTCAGATGTCAAGATTCCTTAGGAGGTCAAGCACATTTTCGATGATTATGGCCTTCTTTCGTTGGTGGATTGTTTGCTAAACATGATCGACACTCTACTATTATCTATTTTTGTTGCACAATGGCATAAGGAGACACCCTTCTTTCATCTTCCAATTGGTGAGATGACAATTGCTTTGGATGATTTCTCGTCCCTCTTCCATCTCCTCCTACGTTAGCTTTTATACTGCTCCTCTCATTAACCAAAAGATTGCATATATTACTACTACACAGTACTTAGGGGTTATTGAGGTTGCGGTGGTGGAAAAGCTTAAGGCTAATAGGGGTGCTCGCTTTCCCCTATATTAGCTCCGAGATAGGTATACAAATATGGTGGAGTAGTCTATGTATAAGGAAGCTGCTAGGGTATACATGTTACATCTTGCATAATGTATCATCTTAAAGGATTATTCTCATGTATATATCGATGCCATATACTTATCCTTATTTACTGAGGTTAACCATGTCAACTAGGCATGATGTGCTGTAATGAGTGTATTATATATTGCACTTAGAGAGGTGACTGTCTTTGAGATGAGGCATCTTGCCGGTTATATGAGTCTATTTTAGGTATAAAAATTTACTATGTCTTATTAACTTAGTTCTTGTTTATTACATTTGTTGATTTACATATGTTCATGTGCAGTGTTGGATATATGAGCATTTCTCGTCTATTTATGACAGGCGTGTTAGTGGTCTTACCACTGATGGTTCCCCTAGACCAAGAGATGGAGAGCCAAAATTTCACATCCAAGTTATCTTTTAGAGTACAAGTGGAGGATCGAAGCCCTGACCTTAAACGATGTTAATTGGACACCTATGCATAATATAAAGTGCATCGAGAGTCTGACAAGACTTTCATTTTTTCTAGTTATCTGTGATTGGAAACCTTAGTGGAGAGACACTTACCTGAGAGATGTTTGTATCAATTTGAGTATGTTCAGGACGCCATTCAGCAAGGCCCTATTGTGCCAGGTGAGGGAATTGATAGATGGTTTGTGTCTAACATTTTTAGTTGTTCTCGTGCTATTTCAGATTATGCAATGGAGGTTCAGCTCCATGGGCAGCATGTGGATGGTTTCTTAGAATGTTACCTTACTGTATCACATTATCGCATCATCCCATATGTTTAGCATGCTGACAATGCTGGACCTTTCGATGTGGGGGAACCTTCTGATGATGTGTCACCGTCTCCACCTAGTGTGATTGACCAACAACGACTGGAGATGATAGTAGTACTTACAGATAACTTTATGGGTTTGATAAACCCAACTGATGAGTTTTATACTTTGGCATCGCAAATAGGACATATAGCCCGTGGAAGACCTGTGTAGATTTTATTATTTTTGTAGTATTCATATATTATTTAGTATTGTCGATATTTTAACATAATAGTTTATTAGATAACCAATTAACATTTCATTATTGTGGGATTAACATATATTAACACAGACAATTAACGTAACTTAATATGGACAATTACATAACTTAACAAAATACTAATAAATAACAAAACTTATACATTACTAGATGATTCTGGATGTTTCAAAATGTTGATTATATCAACGAAAAATCTAGAAATTGTCGCATCAAACTTGACCAGTCCCTTTGTTACCCTACCGTGAAATGTTCTCCACATAACCATCCAATCTTCATCAAGCTTCAGCTCAATATTGTTGTATTTCACATTTTCTTTAGTATCAATAGATGTTGTATGAAACTCGATATTACCCACCTTTTTATTCTCGATGTGGGGCAATAGATTATCCAATTTGGATCTTAGAACTGCGAGAGTAGTGGTGACTTAAGGGAGCCGAAAATCAACAGGAGGTTTCACACCGTTGAAGTACACAACCACCATATACGAATATTGAGACACTATGAGATGTTTTTTAATAATATATGATCCATATTTATATAAGTTTTAATTTGTTATCGACTAAACACAATTGTCAGTGCATTCATAGTCGTACAAAATTGTTGGCAAAATCTCAAGCGAGGAAATTCAAGTTCCAAAAGCAAGTGTAGCAAAAAATACACATATTTCTATGAGAATAAATTACATGCATTTCTTCATAGGAAAATATTACACGTATTTCTGCATAGAAGACACACCCATGTTTAGATCTAGCTAATCCAAGGGTGTTAGGCGGTGGAGCCTAGAGTCGTCACCTAAATACGAGCCAAACCTCGAGGGTAGGGACAAGGATCGTACCCTTGGCCGAGGAACAATCCTAAGTGACGTTGAACACAATACAAATGTACGACCATGTCATGCTGTTCCCACCAATTCCAAGCCTTAACTAGAGGAACACAAGCAACTTTCTAAATATAGCAAACAAATATAGCAACCAAGAATGGTAGTTAACATCATTCAACATGCTAAGTCCCAAATCACAAAGGCAGAGGAGTACATTGGCAACTTCATTGCAAAATGAATTTTCCCCCTCATAAAGCGGGAGATTAGGGTTATCACACCCAAAGCAGCCAACATGTCACAATCAAAGAAAATCGGTGGTCCTACCTATATCAAGCCCTAGAGATTTGGTGTTACATATTGCTAGAGGCCTCATTGGAAGTCTTTCCCAATAAAGTCAATGCCTCTCCTAAAGGACTTATAGTCTTATTGACCAGGCTACTTATTACTTTGCATGAGGGACTTAGAATTCCCATGCTATTTAAACTCGCTGCCTGAGTGATCAAGATTTTCCTCAAGGGGGACCAAGAAATATAAATCTTGCCAAATAGGCGTGATTGAAGTCTTGCCGAAGAGACATAGTCTTAATTCTTGTTTGAAACAATGGAAGTCCCTCCTAGGAGGGTCAATGCCTTGCCTGAGGGCCTAAAAGTATCTTTTGTTAGGCTCAAAATATAATCTCTTCCTGAGGGACTTAGAGTTTCCTCAGGCAGGACCAAGAAATATAAATCTTTCCTAAGAGGCACGACTAGAGTCTTGCCTAAGAGACTTATTCCTAAGTCTTGTTTGAGTCCTATATGGAATTCCCACCCAAGAGGGTCAATGACTTTCCTGAAGGACTTATAGTTTTATCGCCCAGGCTACATATTACTTCACCTGAGGGACATAGAATTCATAGTCTATTTAAACACTCTTCCCGAGGAATCAAGAGTTTCCTCGAGCGGGACCAAGAAATATAAATCTCGCCCAAGAGGCGCGACTAGAGTCTTACCTAAGAGACTTAGTCTTAAGTCTTGTTTGAGGGCGCGATGGAAGTGCTTCCCAGAAGGGTCAATTCCTTTTCTGAGGGATTTAGAGTCTCTTATATCAGGCTCAATATGTAACTTTCATAAAGGACTTATAATATTATAGTTTCCTCTGCCTGAGGGATCTAGAGTTTCCTCGGGCAGAACCAAGAAATACAAATCTCACCCAAAATGAACAACCAAAGTCTTTCCCGAGAGACTTAGTCTTAAGTCTTGTTTGAGGGATCAATGGAAGTGTCACCTAAAAGGGTTAATTCCTTACCTGAGGGACTTAGAGTCTCTTCAGTCAACCTCAATATATAATCTCACCTGCGGGACTTAGAGTCTCTTCAGTCAAGCTCAATATATAATTTTGCTTAAGGGACTGAGAGTCCCTTTGAACATGATTAAATCCCTGCTTAAGGGAATTGAAGTTTCCTCAGGCGGGATAAAACGTAAATCTCGCTTAAGAGACTCGGCATAATGTATCTCCAAAGGGACTCGACTATTAAGTCTCACTTGAGGGACTTGTTGCAAGTCCACATCAAGAAAAAGCCAAATGATATAGATCTGTACAAAGGAGTCTTAAGAATATGAGCTATCTTACAAACCACTTCGCCCTTTACCAAGCCCCCGTGCTTGAAAGATTGTATAGTATTATATTTTTACTAGGTGATAAGGAAAGGTTAGATTATGAAAAAAAAAAAGGGGACGGGAGACGAGGCGCCCAAAGGCGTCTAGTGAAGCCACCTGCCACTCGAAATGGGCCATGAGGCTGCCCAAAATGGGCTAAAAGGTCATGCAGATGCGGAAATACAACCCTCTTGATTGTGTTCTCATTGTCATAATCACCCAATAGATGTGGGTGATAACATGGGCCAATAATAAATAACTAAAAAAAGTCATTCATGAGGGGGGCCACTTCCTTTATGATTTTAGGAAGACTAAGTCTTCCCTTGACCATTTCCTTGATCATGAAGGTGGGGCATAACTTCTCACTAACTTTACAATCCAAACCTAAGAGAGCCTGTATAAATACCTCTCCTCAAGGGGATAAGAGGGAGGATCTGGTCATACACACTCAATATCACTTACTACTACTTAGAAAGCACTTCACTCTTAGTAACCCTAACAATGTCAATCCACCCGCCCTCCGGCCACCAGTAGGGCCACTCACCTCATGTGAGATGGTCCCTCAAGCAACCTCAAAAACCATCGTACATGGCTACTCACCTCCGTGATCTAGCCCTCACCCTCAAACATGTAATATAATTATTAAGGTCTCTAAGTATCCCTGCCCTTGTAAGGGAAACACACACACACACACACCTCTACTTTTTGGACTATATATATATATATATATATATATATATATATATATATATATATATATATATTGATCGTACCTATGATCAGAACTTGAAAGTGGGCTGAAGGATGACGTCTAGTTTGCTGGAAATTAGAGGAGAATGAGGGGTTGTACCTGCAATGCACTCTGACGATCAAGTAAGAATGGGTGCAAAGAGATACAAGCAAGATAATATGGTTTTAGGTTTGAATAATGGATACATGGCCCTCACAAGTGTGAGGGTTTATAAAATGCCCCCGGCGTGTAGCCATTGGTTCCTATTTTTAGGCTTAGGTATTTGGGTCCTCAAAAATAGGTAACTTCCAAGACTTGGTCAAAACAGATAGTCATTCCCGTAACTAGTCGTTGCATCGAGCAAGGATGCGATGACAGACAAAAGTGTTTATGAGCGTTTCTGGGCGTCTTCTCTTCGTGTGTCAAGCAGACCGGGAGGTAGTTTCCTGCACGAGCAGGTGTGCATTTCAGGCATTTCTGGTCATACCGCTCGAGGGTGTTGTTGACCAGAGGTACTGGTCCAACGTTATTGGGTCGTGCCAAAGGTGGAAGCGGATTGGAACAATTCTAGTCATTGCGCCAGTCCAGAAAAAGGAGACCCCCGAGTCGTTACTCCTGGGCATAAGAGTGATGACTTTAAGACATGCTCGCGAAACAGGGGTGCTCCATGGTCGATTCCGTACGAGGAGCACAAGTGAGGCTCAGTGTGTTCACCTCGCAGTGAGAGGAATAGTTGAGCGGATCTGGTAAGTTACCGTGTTTTTAGGGGAAAATTCGTACGAGGAATCTGAATGTTTCTCGATGTGTCCATCTTGCAGGGAGAGGAACGACCAATTATAATTTAGGGAGTTCGTATGCCACGCTTACATCGAGCCATGTGCTTTCACAAAGACGTAATGATGGCTAGCCTAGGAACTAAGGTTTAACGATAGCGACCCTTAGGTCCCATAGGCGCGTGTATGCTCATGTGTTAGCAGGCAGTCTATAAAATGGAGAGAGTTAACTTTATTCACATTTTTCGCTTGCTCTCGCTTTGCTCGACTGGCTTGTTTCTGCTCGACATTTCTCCCTAACAAAGTTTTTGTTTGCTCCGCCGATCGCCGTCGTAGATTTCCATTTGTCATCACTGTGACTTTTTTTAATCCGGTAAGGTTTCTGATTCCACTGCCTTTTATGAGGTTTGAATTTGTTCTAGGTTAGATTTTGTGCTTCTCTTACTAGAAATACATGTGGTTTTGGTTTAGAGGAACTTAGCGTGAGAAACCCGGCGGAGTGTTGGTTCTGGCGGTGGTTTCGACGCTTGAGAACAGTGGCATGTGTTGTACCCCAATATCCCCCCTAAGATCCCTTCACCATACCACGTTGATTCAATCACAACAAGATCACATTAGGGATTTTGGTGCTCATCCCTTTCTTTAGCTTTGCTCTTTGAGGAATCACCAAGCACCTTGACTTGTTTTTTCTTGTGTAATCATTCATGTTTTGTTTTGACTTTCCTTTTAATTAATAAAATGCAATGTTGGTTTATCTTACTTGTCAACAATGTAGGTAAAGGCAATAGGCCTTAGCAAGTTGATCCATGGGTTCATGAGTTTATTTCCATGAACTAGTCAATGAAGCTTGATAAGTTCAAACCTCACCATTAAGTTTGTTTTGGAAAGGATGGCATGGCAATTTTATTTTGGTTAACTACATTTCCAAGTTATCAAGATTGATTCAAAAGTACAAGGGGTTGATTGAAGAAGCTGTCATGCTTGGACAAGGCCTTGTTCCCATTGATCACAAGTGCATATTTCTCTCAATTCTCAAGATATGGAAGTGGTTGTGGTTGCTATGAGTTCTCATTGTCATCCTCAAAAACTTATATTTACAAATCAATTATTTTGGTACAAGAAGTTTGTTCAAAATTGTCAAAGTTCCTCAAGGCATGTTCCTTAATCTAGGAGCTAGGGTTTTGAACTTCAAAGGAGTATATCTTGCTCATATTTTGGTATTTTTGAGTGATTACAAATAAATCCTTCTCTTCAAAGGGTTATCAATAAATCACTTAAAAATTTCCAAGTATTTTTCATGTGGAAGAAATTTGATGAGGAAGAAAGAATACAAGTCCTCCAGATGAATCCCCATTTTTTTATGTGTGACTTCAAATGATCATAACTTGGTCAATTTTTATCACCTTGATCCTATTCTTTTTCCATATTTATCTTGAGTATGTGAACTTTATGCCTTCTTTTATGTTCAAAGTGATAAAACGAATGGAAATTGCCTTAAGTATACAAAAGATTATAGGTCATTTCATGATTTTTTTCCAACTTCAACAATTCATAACTCTCTCAATTTTTGGATATTTTGAATAGTTAAAGTTACAAAATGTCATTCAAGAGATCTACTTCATGCCATCTTTTTTGGTCAAGAGAAAATTCCAAGTGGAAGGCTAGGTTTGGATGCAAGACATTATATGTCACTTTTGAAGAAAAAATTGAAATATTTCTAAGTATGGAAAATCAACATTTTTTCTCCAACTTTGACTAAACACAAATTTCAGCTCAAGCATCCATTTGATTCCATTTTTTATCCATTTCAAAGCTTGTAACCTCATCTTTCTGAAGCATCAAGAATCATGCCCTAAGACCCCTTGAGTTGAGAATGCCATTGGTCAGAACTTGGCACTTTGAAACTGAATTTTTTACCAAGTCAGAAGTTTGAAATCTTTGTTTTGGCTTCTAATTACAAGATTTACACGTGTTTTTGATTTAAACTTGATTAACAAACTTTCCAGAAGTGTTTAGCACCTCAAAACGCAAGGACTGGATGAGTTTTGGTGAAAATTAGATCACACTTCACTCGTGCATCAGGTTTGCACGAATTCCCTCCAAAATTCATCATTCACTCTTCCTTTTGATCCTATTTTCTTCTCCTATAAATACATGAACTATCCCATTCATTTCTCAAGCTTGGGTAGCCAGAATCACCCTGCCAAACTTATTCCATAACTCAAAATTCAGCAACTTCGAAATCTATATACAAGCCTTTTTCAATCCAATTTTCCATCAATTCACCTTCCTTGATCTTCCCTGAAGCTAACCATATAATTACATTCAAGAATCGTGTCCTATATTGCTCCATAGAAGCCCAATTTCAGAGCTCTGCAACTCAACTTGAATAGGTATATTCCTTCACCAATTCTTCAAAACTTTGATATCATTGTGATGCTCTCATTGTCCTGGTTCTAGTTGCAACACTTACTTCTTATTGGAAACACATTTTGACCATGAAATTTCAAATCCCTTTTCAAAACGTTCTTTCCAAATTGCTTGAGCTACAATTTATATAAATTTGGTGCGAGGGTGTGGTTGTCTTTGTATTGAAGAGATGAAGCGAATGGCATAGTCTAAGCTTCTGATTTTACAATTTGAGAGACCTGCAATTCACGTTGGCTGGAGGTTGAAGATAACCAACGTGTCATCTTCCAACCAATGATGGCACGCCAATTGTTATTTTTGAAATCTGATTTAATAATTGATTTCGTGCTTTATTCACTATTGACCATGATATGCACAACGCGCCAGATCCCTTGGATTTGATTACTAACGCATTTTGACTCTCATCCAATGGTCCACATATTTTTTACTTTTATTTTCTTTTCTGATTTTTTTATTTAATTGTTTTAAACTTCAAAAAATCATAGAAAATTCGTTTAGTCCAAAAAATCTGAAAAAATTATGAAAAATATTTTTGATTATTCTCTTTTTGATTTTTATTTTTTCACAATTTAATTTTGTGTTTTGGTATTTTTTATAAATTTGCACTTTATTTGAATTGTTTTAAATGTTTAAAAATACTTTTATGCATTTTTAAATTCAGAAAAAATTATGGAATGATCCAATGATATTGTGACAAATATTGGTGATCTTATTTTATTTTTGTTTCTGACTTTGCTATTTTTTATCATTTTGGTTTATTTTACCCCTTTCTTTTAATTTTAAAAATAGTTTCTGACTTAAAAAAATTTTCAAAAAATTTATAAAATTATTTTAGTTCATTTCTGATTTTTCTATGGTCTTACTTTTTATTTTTTGATTAATTTGAACATAGTTGATATTTTTCTCTTTTAATTCTATTTTTTAAACATTATTTTAAAACCTTTTTGTATATATAAAAATGTAATATTATTTTGTGACTATTTTCTGGCTGATCTTGGATTAAATTTTTTATCATAAACTTTATTAACATCATTAGTTGGATCCATGGTGTTGAGTCTAACTCCACAAAAATGGATGAATGGTTTTAATAATAGTTTGATTAAATTTAATCCAAAAGTGGTTTGTATATTCTCTCCCACCCCTCTTCATCTCATCCCCTTCTTATTGCACTAAATGTTGTTGGAGCATGATCTCTATATCATGTCTCAAAACAAATGGTGCATAGATTGCTATTGACCAGTCTCAAAATAGGTGCGACTTTTACATAAGTCCACTTACGATTGCTTAACATAGCACTAAATTTTGTTCTGATTCGAATAAATGATCATTCGTGTCCCAAACTTATGTTTGCAAGCCCAAGTATGTTAATTTGATCTCTTTGATCGAATAACCTTAAGATTCATTGTGTGGAGGCTTTGGTTCTACCAATCCTCCAATGGATCTACAATACCTTTGATCAACGCGAATCACTTAAACATTGTTGATCATTAAATGATACTCATGAGGATTCCAAATGGATGATATACCTGACAAAAAGCAAATGCAACTTGTTGTATGGAGGCTTTGGTCCTACCAATCCTCTAATGAGTTCCAAATTCAAGTTTCAAGATGATCATCCAACTAACCACTAATCACTAATAATTAATTTTATCCTTTATTCTTTTATATGCCCCCTTTTATTTTTATGTACTATTTACTTTTAGCATTTACATTTCATGCCATTTTCATCTTTTCTCATTTGAGTATTTATTTTCTTGTCATTTTTATTTTTGCTCACTTGAGCTTTGCTTTTCTTTTTTTCAAAACACCTAATAATCAACATAAACCCTAAAAATTTGTAATGATACTTGGACTATTTGGTTACTATCCTTGGCATTATGGAGCATTGGACTTTTTTTTGGACTTAGGATTAGAAACCTTGGCCTATGATTGGAGACCTTGTGATCTTATCTGATTAGTTTGTCTGGAGCTCTTGAGGTTTACCTCAAGACATTGGGTTGTTTGTTTGTTTTGTGTGCATGATATTGTGATTACACCCTTTGTTTATAATCTGGAATTCACCCGTATACAACCGTTACTCTACCCAATTTTTGTGAAGACTTAATACACTTGAAGTTTGATTTTCTCAAGAGGTCTAGTATCATTTCTTTTTTGGTTTCAATCCAAAGAATGAGAATTCTATCTTGGCTCATAGTGTCAAGTACTGGCTTCTTGTTGGTTAGACGGTTCTTATCCCTAGATTTTACCTTATGCTTTAGGATAGTTTCTTCTTCTCCTCCCATCTTCTTTAATTTCAAAAATCTTCTCCCTCCTTTTGAAAACTCTTATTGTTTTAAACTTGAACCACTTTCATAATAAACTTGGACTTAGGTCCATGCATTTTCAAACATTTTCATAAATAAACTTCAATAAACTTAATAATACTTTTACATTTTTGTGAGAAGACTAAAAGTCAATCGATCTCATTTTAAACCATCTTGCCACTTTGGCTTTTATCTTTAAAATTTTCTCAAAAGATTGAACTCTTGTCAATCCTTGTAGTGATGCAAACAACTATACTTCTACAATGTGTAGTAAAGAGAGATATTTTCCACTTGGGTGTTGAGTGAGGCATTATTGATTTTAAAATCCAAGCCATATCCTCCACTTTGAGATGATGCAAATTCTCCTTTCTGATGATTGTGGGTAGTAGGTATGTTTTTCACACGGACAATGACGATGATGTTTTATCTCATAAAATTGACCAACACATTTGTGTTTTAAATTTTTTTAAAGAGGAACTATGTGTGCCCTGATCCCCTATTGCATGAAAAGGTGGTACGTAGGCACTAAAGGTTCGCAACTGCGGCGGGTGAAAAAATCATAAAAAATATGTTTCTTTTCTCACCCCCACCATCCATTTTTTATACAACATTTTTTATAGCCAAAATATACAGATTTTTCAAAGAGGTTCCTGTGGAGTACCGTAGATGTTTAGGGTGCTAATACCTTCCCTTTGCATAACCAACCCCCTTACCTTGAATCTTTCCCCTTCTTTTTGGGTTATTCGCTCTTTTCCCATTCCTTTGGAAATAATAAAGCGCGATGGCGATTTTTATTTTGAATTGTATAAGTCTAGTAAATCCAATGGCTTAGTCTTAAACATTTCTACCGCTACAGAAAAATGGCGACTCTGCTGGGGACAGATTGACCTCTTGCTGGTCCATCCATAAGTGGGTTAAGACTATATTTGTTTATATCTGTATATGTGTTATTATTGTTTTTGTGTTGTATGTTGTATATATGTTTGTCTGGATTTTCCTGGTTTTCAGGGTGCTTGGTGATTACTCATAAGTCCTATACCCAGACTTGGGAAAACTTTAAGATAGGACGGGAGGTATATTCATGTTAACTTTGAGGGAGTAATCCCAAAAAAGGAGGCATGAGATCCCCCACTCAGTAGAGGCCCCTTTGACTGTAGTGTTGTTTACCGAGTAATCGGGAAAACGTATTGCTTTTGACCTGAGAGCCTGCTGAAGCTGAGGACCGTAGAATACTGTAGCGATAAAAAATGTAGTGGGGTAAATCGGAGATCGAATTATTGATTAATTCGTCTTACAAAAGCAAGAGTCGCCACCGCGCTTTATTATTTCCAAGGGAAAAGGGGAAAGAGCGAAATAAAACCCTAAAATATGCAATGTAAATAATACTTTCTAAAAGTAATAAAAATACAAAGCGAAGGTATTAGCACCCAATGTATCTATAGTACTCTATAGGAACCTTTTGAAATATCAGTTTATTAAAATGTTCGTTTGATTAAAAAATAAATTGTTTTGGCCGAAAAGGGATACGGACGGGTTTTTGAAGATACGACGACCTAATGTCGAAGTTTTGACTTAAAGGGTATAAGTTTTGAAAAGATTGAATATTTGGGGAAAAATTGTCTTAAGTTTTAATGAAAATGCAGATGTTCACGTGATTGGACTTGAGGACATGAAGTCAACAAATTTAATCATTTTTCTCTTGGATTAAGAAGTAAACAGAATAACCATGTAAAGATGAAATAATTAAACAGAAAATTATGCGGATAATGATTAAATAGCTAAGTGATATACAACAATTAAATAATAGACTAAATGGTGTGAACATGCATTTTTGTATTTTTATTTAATATTAATTAAAGCGAGGGAATTAATTAAAGAAAATAAAATGTTTTTTAAGTTTTTATTTTTTATACGTATAAGTATTATTTAAGAATTATTAAATAATTCTAAACTAAATTAAATCTTTAAAAGCTACTAACTTAAACCTAATTAAAAAAAGGAATACTAAAAAATTACTAAATTAAACCTAAAGTTAAACTTAATAAAAAATGGTCAAATTATTAAAATTGTTTTAATTAAATTACCTCTATTTGATTAAGTTACTAATTAACTAACTTAACAATAATTCTAAAAAAGGGCTAAGGAAATCAAATAGAAAAAAGGGGTATCAAGAATCAAAGGGGATAAAACATAAACTAATTACATGGGCCAAAGGGGTTCCAAGGGACCTAATCAGAAAACAAACAGAAATAAGGGGGTGTGCTGTGGAATCGTTTGGGCTTGTGGCTAAGGGAAACGGGTTGAGGCCCATTCACTCACAATCTGCTTAGGGTTAAACAAATGTGTTTTAGTTTAGGGAAAAAGGGTTAATGTTTTGCGTCGTTCGTTCATCGCTCACACGTTCTTCTTCGTTGCTCTCCTTCTCGTGCCCGCTTCTGAATTCTCCCTTTGTCCATGGCCACCGGTACCTCAATCTTCCTCTTCCCTCCAATGAGATGCTAGGGCGACCGATTCAAGGTAATCTTACATTTTTTATTTGTTAGGGTTTTGTACTACTGCATGTTATGTTTTGGTGTCCATTTTGATTCTGATTTCCAATTATTATGGTGGTTTGAGGTATATGACAGAAAAAGAGGGAGAAACGCGTTACCTTCGGAGACGGAGGAAGGAAGGTTGGGGGCGTGCGTAGGAGGCCAAGACGGCGAGGGAAACGTGAACGAAGCTCCCTGGTACTCTATCTTTGTGTCTTTCTTCTTTGTTGGATTTAGACTCTTTTTCTTCTTCTCTTGCTGTCTTGATGCCTTTCCTGTATGCTTGTGTTGGATGCCTTCTGATTTGCCTTTTTTACTGCCCTGTGATGAATCTTCTGAGGGCCCTAATGATGAATTCTTTAGACTTCTTTATCTCCTTCTGGTTGCCTCTTGGAACACTTGTTAGGGCTGCCTTTGTATGCTTGAGATGCTCGCTTGTGAATGCTTGAATGTTGCCTTCGAATACTTTTCTCCTCTTCTTCTTTGCCTTACTTCTGTTGTCTCTTTATTGGCCTATGATGGAATGTGTCTGAGGCCTTTGGTGGTTTTGACATTTTTGATAAGTTGTGTTGTTGTGGTATTCTGGTTTTTGGTTTTGGTTGGATTGCTTCAGGTTTGGCCTAGCATGGTTTTCTGGTTTACCAGGTTGAACAGGTTTTATGGTTTTAGGCCATAAGGTTTTACTGGTTTATGTATGTTGATGGAAACAGGGTGAACTGGTTTTATGGTTTTTAGGCCATATTGGTTGATGTTACTATGGCTTAGGCTTTGAAATGGTTATGGTTTTGCTGGGCAACAGGTTTGAAATGGTTAAGGGTCTGACGCTTTTGGTGTTACAGGTTCTACTGGTTTTTGGCTCGATACAACAGGTTCTACTGGTTTTTTAGGCCATGGTTATTGGTTTTAGTCTTGATACAGTAGGCTCTTGAGGTTTGTTTTTGGTACTTTGAGAATTCCTTTTGGTATTTTGTTTGACAGTTTTTTAGTTTTGAAGGCTTGAAAACAAGTTTTTGAACTCTCTTCTTTTGAAGGGGTTTGTTGTTGTTATATCAGTTTCTTGGCCTTGAGGTTATGTTACAGGTTTTGAATATTTTAACCATTTTCCTTTGATGCCTCTGCACATTACTGTTACATTCAGTTTGTCTCTATTCTTTTTCCATGATTTCCTTTTCTTATTGTGTTACTGCTGATTTGTTTTGTATCTCTTTTCTACCTAAGCCAAAACCTGTAAAACCCACACTCTTTCTCTCTTCTCTCTCCTCAGTACAGCTTGACATTAAAATGTGATGTATGTACTTGGTTCTGAAAAAGCATAAGCTGGAAAATGATGAGAAATAGAAAATATATTGCTTGCATATTTGGTTTTAAAACTGCACATCTCTTTGTCAACTGCATGTACAGCATGGAGCCTTGTGTTTTGACTTCTTCCCACATTTTTGGCAGTTTACGTTGCATATTGGCTTGCAATGTAACTTGACTATGCATATGCTGTTTTGCTTTTGAAATATGCAGTGGATTTTGAAAATGTGCAATTGATTTTGGATTATGCAGTTTACAATAAAAATGTGCAATTTTGACAAAAGTGAATTTGTGCATATTTTAACTTGTGCATTCATATTTATCAAAAAAATTCATCCCTTTTTGTGAACCGAGAGAAATCCCGTGATTTACAAAGAGGGTAAAAAAACTGATTCCAGCCGCTTGCTTTTAATGATGAACGCTAAACTAATTTTCTTCTTTTAATTATATATTCATTTCTGACTTTTTTCTTTTAATTTTTGCAGGTAAAATCAAATGAGCAATCAAAGAAGTATTGGATAGAAGATGAAGATTTAGAACTTAGAAAAAATTAAAATAGTTTTTATTTTACTTTAAGCCTTTTATGTAATTGTCATTGTAAATACTTTGTACATAATACAGTATTTAAACAACAATTGTAATAATTAGAATAAAGATGAATAAAATTCTATTATTTCAGTTAATTCTTTTCTTCTTTCCAATTATTTATTTTATCATTTATAATTCTTTAAATTATGTAATAACTGAAAATCAATTCCAATTATTTAAATTTAGAATGATAAATAATTAAATAAACATCATTGATCAATTAATTTCTCTTCAATTATTTACTTTATTATTTATAATTCTTCTAAATTATAATAACTGAAAAATAAAATTTCAACTATTTAAACTTAGAATAATAAATAATTAAATAAACATTGTTTGATCAATTAATAAACTACTTTTCAAATATTTACTTTATTATTTATAAATCTTTAAATTATATAATAACTGAAAATAGATTCCAATTATTTAAATTTAAGATAATAAATAATTAATAAACATTGTCTGATCAATTAATAAACTTAGCGTTCAAAAATAAACAGCTCTCGACTTGAAAAAGTTATGAATTTAAAATCCGCTTTGAAAATTGATAAAAATAGGTCAAAACCCTTGCAATGTAATGATGCAGATGAGAGATGGTATCTTAGGTCAAAATTTGGGGTACAATAGCTGCCCCTATTTAAGTTTCTTCTATCCGGAGATATGAAGATTAAAATCTTCGTCTCGACGAGATTGAAGGTACTTAAATACATAATACGCAAATTTTTGCCCTAAGATACCGCCACTATGTTTGATATGAATGTAGTGATTGAATTCACAGAGAAAGATATTGTATGAAACAAGACAATGCTGGAGAAATCAAACACCAACAAAACACAGAGACATGGATTATACACTACTGGGGAAACGAGCCATCTACTTCAAATGACAGACTCTTAACGGCGAATAAAATTGAGGGAATACGGACTCTGACCCTAACAAAGAAGGTATCTTGCATAGGCCATAAAACAGATTATTGACCCAAAAAAACATCGGCGAGCTCACAACTCATGGTCAAAGATAGACAGAGAGTATCAAATTTGCTGGCGACGGATTACCGACTTCTGAAGATAAAGATTCATAACAAACTTCTCTGCGTGATTTCCTGAGATATAGCAATTAATGCTGAGATGATAATATTGTAGATACACAAGTTGCCTCAAATAAAGAAGCTGCCACTCGCTGTCGTCCAGGGATGTCAATAACATACAAGCTGCTCAAATAAAGAAGCCGCCACTTGCTGTCTTCCAAAAATACTATGACATACAAGTTGCTCAAATAAAGAAGCTGCCACTTGCTGTCGTCCAAAAAGTACTATGACATACAAGCTGCTCAAATAAAGAAGCTGCCACTTGCTGTATTCCAGAAAAATAATAACGTACAAGTTGCTCAGGAAGAGACCGCCGCTTGCCGTTTTCCAAAATAATAATAACGTACAAGTTGCTCAAATAAAGAGACCGCCGCTTGCCGTTTTCCAAAATAATAACGTACAAGTTGCTCATGAAGAGACCGCCGCTTGTCGTTTTCCAAAAAATAATAACGTACAAGTTGCTCATGAAGAGACCGCCGCTTGTCGTTTTCCAAAAAAATAATAACGTACAAGTTGCTCATGAAGAGACCGCCGCTTGTCGTTTTCCAAAAATAATAACGTACAAGTTGCTCATGAAGAGACCGCCGCTTGTCGTTTTCCAAAAAATAATAACGTACAAGTTGCTCATGAAGAGACCGCCGCTTGTCGTTTTCCAAAAAAATAATAACGTACAAGTTGCTCATGAAGAGACCGCCGCTTGTCGTTTTCCAAAAATAATAACGTACAAGTTGCTCATGAAGAGACCGCCGCTTGTCGTTTTCCGATGATGTCTATAACGTACAAGTTGCTCATGAAGAGACTGCCGCTTGCCGTTTTCTAACGATGTCTATAACGTACAAGTTGCTCATGAAGAGACCGCCGCTTGTCGTTTTCCAAAAATAATAATAACGCACAAGTTGCTCATGAAGAGACCGCCGCTTGTCGTTTTCCAACGATGTCTATAACGTACAAGTTGCTCATAAAGAGACCGCCGCTTGTCGTTTTCCAATAATAATAACGCACAAGTTGCTCGTGAAGAGACCGCCGCTTGTCGTTTTCCAACGATGTCTATAACGTACAAGTTGCTCATGAAGAGACCGCCGCTTGTCGTTTTCCAATAATAATAACGCATAAGTTGCTCGTGAAGAGCTTCCGCTTGTCGTTTTCCAAAAAATAATAATAACGCACAAGTTGCTCGTGAAGAGCTGCCGCTTGTCGTTTTCCAACGATGATTCAGAAGGAAATGGCGATGATACTGGCAGAGAATAAAATCTTCGTCAAAGAGAACCATGAATCAATCCTTCCCGAGGAGATCACATACTTAAATGTGCAAAATAAGTGCACCATTCGTCTAGGTCGCGACTTCACTGGGGAAAATCATGAGATAGCCTATGCAAGAGACAACAACTTCAGCCAGGAATAAACTAGAGAGAAAACAGTCAAACAAGACTCCAAACAATGAGAAAGTAACTCGATTGGGGAATTCATCCTATCCAGAAATGGACAAGGTAAGCTAAATCAAAAATCATCCACGAGGATTAGCTCAGTTGGGGAATTTAGAAAGGAAGCACATTTTCTGCCTAAGCTAACCTTCTACTTGGAAAGAACATGTACATTGTCTGAATAAACAAAGTACAACCCAAAATCAACGGAAAATGTGAATATGCATGCGTGATATAAGTGTAAATGAATAAATGAATGTTATGCTGACAAAACGAACAGATGGAATATCTTGAAGACGATAAGATGTCACGACAAGATAGATACTCGGCCAATCTTAAAAAAGACGGAAGATAACTGGAACTGGAAATACAAAGCAACGTCAGAGCGTAACACGCCACAAGGTTCAAGTCTTCTGAGGAGAAAAGTATTCAAAACCAATCTTCTAATACCAATAGACCACTGGCATGATACAAAACGTACCACACCACAGAAATCTCCCAAATAAAGGTAGCCAAAACAACGCTTAACTGGAACAACTGGGGAGTCACCAAACTTAGTACCGCGAGAAAAGCAAGTTTACACAACCGACACCTCATGACGATTTTGAAACGAAACATGTTCATCATGCAAGGATAAATTACTGTACTGTTTTGCATTTCATGGCTTGACCATCCTCGGAACAACTGTTAATATTCCTTTCATTATTCACGACACATTTTTTAAAATAAGAATAATTTAAATAATTTTGTTTCAAATATTTCCATAAAAATTAAAATTTTGCCCACAAAAGGTAAATGCTCAAATTTCATTAATAAGATGGTAGTTCGCCAACAACGCGATCCCAACGGTTTAAAAAAGTTTGGGAAATAGTACATGAAAGAAAGGGTTACACAAAAACAATGATCACTATTCTCCCTAACAACTTCGAATTTCCAAAATGTGTTCAAATGCCAAGACCGGTCTGACCAAAAGCTTGCCTAAGCCGCCCCTTCAGGTTTTCAACTTAGCAAACTGTCAACTCAAATCTAAGCGAAATACTTCTTGACTGCATCGGCGTTCATGGAGCGCGGGAGCTCTTCACCGTCCATATTGGTGAGAATCAAGGCACCTCCAGAGAAAACTTTCTTAACGACATACGGTCCTTCATAATTCGGAGCCCACTTGCCCCTAGAATCAGGTTGGAAAGATAATATCTTTTTGAGCACAAGGTCACCTTCTCTGAACTCGCGTGGTCGAACCTTCTTATCAAAAGCCTCCTTCATTCTCTGCTGATACAATTGACCGTGACACAAAGCCGTCAATCTCTTTTCTTCAATTAAATTCAACTGATCATATCTACTTTAACACCATTCAGCCTCATAAAGTTTAGCTTCCATCAACACTCTCAGAGACGGAATCTCAACCTCCACGGGGAGTAATGCTTCCATACCATAAACCAGGGAAAATGGGGTTGCACCTGTTGAAGTTCGATCTGAAGTACGGTATCCATGCAGAGCAAACGGAAGCATTTCATGCCAATCTTTATAAGTTACCACCATCTTCTGGACAATCTTCTTGATATTCTTGTTAGCAGCTTCAACAGCCCCATTCATCTTCGGCCTATAAGGAGAAGAATTATGATGTTCGATCTTGAACTCTTCACAAAGCTCTCTCATCATCTTGTTATTCAAATTCGAACCATTATCGGTGATAATCTTGCTCGGGATGCCGTATCGACAAATGATCTGATTCTTGATAAATCTGACTACCACCTGTCTGGTTACATTAGCATAAGATGCTGCTTCCACCCATTTAGTAAAATAATTGATCGCTACCAAGATGAAACGATGACAATTTGAAGCTTTGGGTTCAATCATTCCAACCATATCAATGCCCCACATAGAGAAAGGCCAAGGTGAAGATATAACATTAAGGAGGGTCGGTGGTACATGTATCTTGTCCGCATAAATCTGGCATTTATGACATTTCTTCACATGTTTGCAGCAATCAGATTCCATTGTCATCCAATAGTAACCAGCTCTCAACATCTTTTTAGCCATCGCATGTCCGTTGGCATGAGTGCCAAAGGATCCTTCATGTACTTCTTGCATCAGCATGTCTGCTTCATGTCTGTCTACACATCTGAGTAGGACCATGTCGTAATTCCTCTTATACAAAACTTCTTCATTGAGGAAGAAACTGCTTGCTAATCTTCTCAACGTCTTCCTATCTTTATTGGATGCCCCAGGCGGGTACTCTTGAGTTTGAAGAACACATTTAATGTCATAGAACCACGGTTTGTCGTCGGTGACCTCTTCTACTGAGAACACATGAGCAGGTCTGTCAAGGCGCATAACCCGGATCGTAGGCACATCGTTCCAACCATTCACTTGAAACATTAAAGACAAAGTAGCTAAAGCATCAGCCATTTGGTTCTCATCTCTAGGGATATGATGTAATTCCACTTTGTTGAAGAAAGTTAACAATCTTCTAGCATAGTCTCTGTAAGGGATCAAACCAGGATGACGAGTCTCCTATTCTCCTTTGATTTGATTAATTACCAATGCCGAATCTCCGTAAATATCAAGAATCTTAATCCTTAGATCCACTGCTTCTTCGAGACCCATAATACATGCCTCATATTCAGCCATGTTGTTCGTGCAGTCAAACTTCAATCTCGCCGTGAACGGGATATGAGTACCTCGGGGAGTGACGATGATTGCCCCAATTCCATTTCCATAGGAGTTCACAGCTCCATCAAATATTAAACCCCAATGGGATTCGGGATCAGGTCCTTCTTCAGGTAACGGCTCTTCACAATCTTTAGCTTTCAAGTACATAACATCTTCATCTGGGAAATCAAACTTGACGGGTTGATAATCGTCAATTGGTTGGTGAGCCAAATGGTCGGCTAAAATACTCCCTTTGATTGCTTTCTGAGTGTGATACTCAATGTCATATTCAGACAACAACATCTGCCAACGGGCTATTCTTCCAGATAAGGCGGGCTTCTCAAAGATATACTTGATCGGATCCATTTTGGAGATCAACCAAGTGGTGTGGTTAGTCATATACTGGCGCAGACAGCGAGCAGCCCAAGCTAAAGCACAACAGGTTTTCTCAAGCAATGAGTATCGAGACTCACAGTATTTGAATTTCTTACTCAGATAATATACGGCATGTTCCTTTCTTCCAGTCTCATCTTGTTGACCAAGCACACATCCCATGGAATCTTCCAATATAGTCAGGTACATAATCAAAGGTCTTCCTTCCACCGGAGGAATCAAAATGGGAGGTTCAAGTAAATATTCTTTGATGCTATCAAAAGCTCTCTGACAATCTTCTGTCCACACACATCCTTGGTTCTTTCGGAGAAGCTTGAAAATCGGCCCACAGGTAGTAGTCATATGAGATATAAATCTAGAAATATAGTTCAGTCTCCCAAGGAATCCTCTTACTTGTTTTTCCGTCTTGGGTGCGGGCATTTCCCGAATAGCTTTGACTTTATCAGGATCTACCTCAATACCTTTCTGACTGACAATGAAACCCAGAAGTCTTCCAGAACGAACACCAAAAGTGCACTTGTTGGGATTCAGACGGAGTTTATACTTTTTCAAACGCTGGAATAACTTCAATAAATGTTCCAAATGATCTTCTTCAGTTTGTGATTTGGCAATCATGTCATCTACATACACTTCTATCTCTTTATGCATCATATCATGGAACAAAGCAGTCATGGCCCTTTGGTATGTTGCACCAGCATTCCTCAAACCAAACGGCATAACCCGATAACAAAAAGTTCCCCAAGGTGTAATGAAAGCTGTCTTCTCCATATCTTCTGGTGCCATCTTGATTTGATTGTAACCAGAGAAACCATCCATGAAAGAAAAGACTTTGAACTTTGCGGTACTGTCGACCAATACGTCAATGTGCGGTAATGGGAAGTCATCCTTTAGGCTAGCTCTATTCAAATCTCTATAGTCTACACACATTCGAACTTTGCCATCTTTCTTAGCAACAGGCACTATATTGGCTAACCACTGAGGATAGACCGATGTAACAAGGAAACCTGCATTAATTTGTTTTTGAACTTCTTCTTTGATCTTGTCAGCCATATCGGGACGAGTCCTTCTCAACTTCTGCTTAATCGGCGGACATTCAGGTCTCAACGGTAAACGATGCTCCATAATACTGTTGTCCAAACCTGGCATATCTTGGTAGGACCAAGCAAACACATCAACATACTCTTTAAGAAGCTCCAACATTTTCTCTTTGACCTCTGGGATAAGCAATGCTCCGACCTTGACTTCCTTTTTATCTTCTTCATCACCCAAATTGATCAACTCTACAGGTTCTTCAAACGGCTGAATAGTCTTTTCATCGTGCTCAAGTAAACGGGAAATTTCATCAGGAATCTCTTCACTATCCTCTTCTTCGGCTCTGAACACAGGGAATTCAAAGTTGGGAGAGGGCATAGGATCATTATTTTCAATGGTTAAGTCATGGATTAATATGCACATATGATTATGCTTTATTTTAGAAATCGATTAACATGAATGTTGTACAAATGAAACAAAATATTATTATATTTTCCTATTACTACCGATTAATTTTCATTACTATTTCCCAGAAAAAGTGAAAAATAAAACAGTCGTGGACAAAATAACATTTTATTCATGAAGGGAAATACTTGAAACAAAGAGCCCAGACATTTCTCTTTTGCCTTGGGCAGAGCAAAAGGATTTATTTTCAACATAGCCCGACACAAATACTTTTCGCCTTGGGCAGAGCGAATTTTTTTTTATTTTAAAATAAAACAAAACATTACTCAGAAATGTGCATCACAACAGGAACATCGACAGCAATCCAGTTCTGGCAAACCACTCAATGCATTACAAAATCGGGTAAATCCTCTTCAGAATCGTCTCCTATTATAGCATCAACCTCAGGAGGAGTCGGATGGATAAAACCTGCACTTCGGAAAACCTCTTGTATCGGACGAGTAACTACTTCCTGCTTGACTCTTGTAGACACGGGATGAAAACCAAGACCTTCTCGAGACTTGTTCTCAGGCAAAGTCAACACCTGGCCCCAACCTTCAGCCGAACCACTTTCAACCACTCGTCGCGCATCCTCAAAAGAAGAAATAGATGTCCCTTGCTTCTTCACTTCATTATTAGCAACAGATAGAGCCTGGAATTGGGTTCCAACATCCTCATCAACATCAATAAAAGAGAAAGATGACAAATGGCTTACCACCATAGCCTGCTCTCCACCAATCATTACCAACTTTCCATGCCTTACAAACTTCAATCTTTGATGGAGCGTGGAAGTGACTGCCCCTGCATCATGGATCCATGGACGACCCAATAGGCAACTGTAGGCGGCACGGATATCTATTACTTGAAAAGTGATCTGAAAAGTATGAGGACCAATTACTATAGGAAGATCTACTTCACCAATGACAGTCTTCCTAGAACCATCAAACGCTTTGACAATTACTCCACTAGGTCTCATGGGAGCACCTGGATATGAGAGTCGAGACAATGTAGTTTTGGGCATTACATTTAACGACGAACCTGTATCTACCAACACACTTGATAAGGTATCATTTCCACAACTTACTGAGATATGCAAAGCCATATTATGGTTCCTTCCCTCCTCCGGAAGCTCTTCATCACTGAAACCAAGATTGTTACACGAAGTAATATTTCCCACAATTCCATCAAATTGGTCAACCGTCACATCATGATCCACGAATGTCTGGTCCAAGACCTTCATCAAAGCTTCTCTATGAGCACCAGAATCTCTCAGTAAAGCAAGCAAAGAAATCTTGGAAGGAGTTTGCAATAGTTGGTCCACAATCTTATATTCACTTCTCTTGATAAGCTTCAGAATCTCATCATCCTCAGGATGAGGGATAGGTTCATTGGATCGGCCTATCTCAACCCTTGGTTCAACATTTCTCGCTGGAATTCCTGCCGGTATGGGCCTCCTGACTTGAACTTCTGGTCTCTTCAAAGGTACTGCTGCAAAGACACGTCCGCTTCTCGTAACTCTACTTACATCAGCGATGTTAACAAAAGACGACCTTGTTGGTATAGGGACTTCTACCCCATTCTCAATCATTGTGGCATTATACTTATACGGTACAGCTTGGTCTGAGTTGTAAGGCATAGGGCCAGGTGGATGAATGATCAAAGGAGCAACAGGTGCAGTCTGACTGTCGTAAACGATCTCTACTGATTCAGGAAAATTGAAATGTGGTATTATAACATTCACTTCATCCTCCGGATCTCTGTCATATGTAATAGTGATAACCCTCTGGTCTAACAACTTTTGAATATCCTCCTTCACAATAGGGAAATCGACCTCCCTTGAACAAAATTCACAAACATCATAATCATGCTGATGCCTAACAAAGGCAAGTCTTCTTAAACTCTGATGTAACCTGATCAACGACTCTCTTATGTGTTCAACTTGAAAAACTCGAAACTTTCCCGGACAACCTTCCACCATATTCACTGATGCTGCCCCGTGTCGAGGCAAAGGATTATCTCTAACATTTGGATTAACATCCTTGAAAGACAAGATACCGTTCTTAATCAACCTCTGCACGTCCGCCTTTAGAGCAAAACAATTTTCAAGGTTGTGCCCCGGCGACCCTTGATGATATTCACAAAACTGATCTGCCTTGTACCACGGAGAAGTACTATTTGGTGCGACAGGAGGAGGCTTCGTCGTTATGAGGTTCTTTCTGATAAGAGCATGGAACAATTCAGTATAAGTCATAGGAATGGCATCGAATTGCGGTTTTCTTGGTGAACGGTTCTGGTTGTTGAATGGGTAAGCCTGTTGTTGAGGCTGCTGCTGAAATGGCCGTTGTTGAGTTGGTGGGGTTTGATGAGCTGGGGTCATCAAAGCTGGGCGGACAGTCGGAGTGACTGCCGCAACGTGTGAGTAACCTCTCATTGGTCTCCCTGGGAAGATTGCGCTGACATTCTGCTCTTTTCTTTTCGGGAAAACACTTCCAAACTTCTTGATACTGCTAGACGGACTTCCTTCTTTAACCAAACGCCCTTCACGAATCCCTTCCTCTAACCGTATGCCCATGCTTACCATTTCGGTGAAGTCACTGGGTGAGTTGGCGATCATTCTTTCATAGTAAAAGGAACCTAAAGTCTTCAAGAATATCTTTGTCATCTCTTTCTCCTCAAGAGGAGGATAGATTTGAGCAGCTATTTCACGCCACCTCTGGGCGTATTCCTTAAAAGATTCTCTGTCTCTTTGGGACATCGCCCGGAGTTGATCCCTGTCCGGCGCCATGTCAACGTTATACTTATACTGGTGGATAAAAGCTTCGCTAAGATCGTTGAAGTTGCGGATCCGAATGCTGTCTAAACCCATATACCACTTTAGAGCAGCCCCCGTCAAACTGTCTTGGAAATAGTGAATCAACAAGTCATGATCATCAGAATACGTAGACATCTTTCTCACGTACATAGTCAAGTGACTCCGAGGACACGAATCACCCTTATACCTCTCAAAGTCTGGCACTTTGAATTTTGCTGGAATCTTGACATTCGAAACTAAGCAAAGGTCATGAGTGTTCTTCCCAAACAAATCCTTCCCCTTTAACGCTTTGAGCTCCCTCTGCATTTCTTGGAATTGGTCTTGAAATTCTTCCATTCTATCAAAAAGACCCAAACTTTCAGCAGGCTCGGCAGGATAAGTAGGTTCATTCAAGTATGGCATAGAGTGAACCACAGGAGCGACAGTTGTCATTACCGGTTGCGGGAAAGGTGTCACAGACGGGATTACCGGCGGCATGACAGTTGTCTCTGGTTGAGGAAGAGACAAAGCAGGTTGAAACAAAGGCTGTACGACAGGCTGATACCCCTCTGGCACAAAGTTGTAAGGCATTCCCCACGGAAAATCTTTTGGCATCTGATGTTGAAGTGGAGAGTTGATTTGAGTCACAAATGTTGGAACGGTGACAATCTCGGAAACCACAATAGTTGAAGTCTGAATCTCAGCAGCTGTAGTCGATGGTTGATTCTGAGCAGCCATCAAACTTTCCACTAGCGCAGTTAACTTTTCCATACCGACACGAAGGGTAGCGACCTCCTCACGAAGCTCGTGGTTTTCCTGTTCCAGATCTTCCATCTTCCTCTGACGATTGGCTCGAGTATCATATCGATGAGACAGCTTGACAATCTATCGGAGTGGAAAAAGAAACAAGGATAAGACTCTAGAAAACATGTGAAGTGGGATGTTGAATGATGCATGAGGTGTGATGCAAATGATGATTCATTTTAATAGTTTTTCAAGGAACTTCGATAATTTTGCACACATCAATGGTAAAGGAATTTGGAACAACAAAAACTCATTTCATTAATCAAAAGCGGTAAATTACAACTTACAACTTTGGAACAACAAAACAATAAATTACACTTTGGGATAACAACCCAATAATAAAAGCAGCAAACTACAACTTTGGAACATGAAGCCCATAATAAAAGCAGTAAATTACAACTTTGGAACATGAAGCCCATAATAAAAGCAGTAAATTACAACTTCGGAACATGAAGCCCATAATATAAGTAGTAAATTACAACTTCGGAACATGAAGCCCTTTTACAGAGTTTTACAAAATAACATCAGTAAAATAAAACTAAGAACTAAAGATCACTCAGAATCATCAGATGAAGGACCAAATGCCAACTGTAACCGGAGCTTCCTGATCTTCTCTTCATAAAAGTCTTCCATCTCTTTCTTCTCAGCTACCAGTCGATCAACGATTTCCTTTCGCGGATTAGGAACAAGAGAAACGCTTACCGAACCTTCCTTCTTTCTCTTCCTTTCACCAGCATATTTCTTCAGTAAAGCATCTTTTTGACGAAGTTTCTCATCATGATCAATGAACCAGCCGTCTTGAATAAACAGCAACTCCTCCTTTTCCTTTAGTTGTCGAACCAGGACCCGATTCTCATATTCAGACATATTATACTTTTCTTTCCAAGCATCTCTCTCGGACTTCATCCTAGCCAGATTTCCTTGGTATTCTCCCATATTCTCGATAGGGATATCAACAGATGATGATGCAACGGTAGGGAATAAAGGTTTCTCAGGTTTATAGGGCATCTTGAGAGCACAAGCCCTAGCACAGACCCATTGTAGGTAAGGCTCCAAAGAGACGGCACCCCTATGTCCTAACATATCTCTCCCTTTCCTATGGATGTGGCGCCAAGCTCCTTCGATCTCCCTCTTAGCTGCCTGGTGATCTTGTCCTTCCTGTAGAAAGAAACCACTCACATGGATGTTGTTTGGCTTGTCCCTCATCGGGTATCCAAACTGACGGCGAGCGAGAACAGGGTTATAGTTAATTCCACCTTTCGTACCAAGAAGGGGCACGTTAGGAAAAGCACCACAGCTATCGATGATCTTCACGTCATAGTAAGCTCGATTATACCAATCAATGTCGAAATGAGTGAGAGCCATAATCTTTGGCGCCCATCGCGGCTCCTTCTCGAGATCCCAGAAAACATCAGACCTAGGTAGATGAGAAACATACCACTGATACATCAACAGTGCACAACAAATAATCATCCCTCCTTGATAAGAGTTTCGAAGATGGATGGAGTAGTAGGTATCTCCTAGCAGCGTAGGGACCGGATTCCCAATCAAGAAAATTCTGATGGCGTTGATATCCACAAACTTATCAACGTTAGGGAACAAGAATAGACCATGAGCGAGTAAAGCAAAGATGTCTTCGAAGGCAATAGTATCTTTTATCTCAACGAAGTGACGAGCTTTCCTCAACAAAAATTGTGCAGACAAACCTCGGATTCCTCCTTTTGTAGTCATGTTCTCCTCTATCTCTGATTTCTTCAAGTGGGTGATGGTTGCTATCTCGTGAGATTTGGGTTCCTCTTCTAAGCCGGAAAAAGGAACACAGTCGGTGATCGGCAAACCAAGTATGTAGGAGTACTCTTCTAAGGTGGGCATTAACTGGTAATCCGAAAGGTGAAGCATCGGTACAAAGGATCGTAGAATTGGATCAACGTATTAAGGATGCCTTCCTTCATCTTGCGCTTCATGAGAGGTATAATGGACCCATACTTTTTCTGAAAATCCGTCGGGTTCTTGATCTTAGGAATTAAACTCTTCAGCTCTTCAATCTCGGGCTCATTAAAACTAAAACTTCGAGTGTTTCTCCTTCCAAATTCCATAATAATAGTACATGAGATGTCTGCAAAAATCATTCCTAAGTTCCTTGAAAAACAAGTTTTTTACAAAAATGTTGATGAATGCATGAATGAATGATAATGCAACAGTTACACACAAGTTCACAAACATGAGGTTCAAATGTTCAACGTTCGAGCATGGAGTCAAGGGTAAAGCCCACCCCAAGGTATGTACTAACGGTTCAATCACACCTGTAAGACAAGGTTCTAAGAGTTCCCAGAGTCTACATTCCTCCTTCGGATATTACCAACGTCTTGATTACTCAATAATTAGCAATATTCTCAAGAGAAACTCATCCGAGCGTAGCATCGCGTAACAACTACTTCCGAATTACTCCGTTATAGTCTCCGCGCTACACCTAAAAAGGCCAAGATGGGTTAGGGTTCTACAGTTCTCAATTTCTCTGGCTCCCAGGTCGAAAATAATAATGTCTTCCCGATTACTCGGTAAACAAATATTATGTTCAAGAGGGCCTTCCATTGAGTGGGGGATCTCATGCCTCCTTCTTCGGGATTACTCCCTCAAAGTTAACATGACTGTACCGCCCGTCCTATTCCTTAAGTGTAACTTAATCCAGGTATAGGATTCGTCCTTTGCAAAAAACCCAAACAACCCCAATTTAAACACATAATCAAACAAAACAAATAATAATAAAACAGATAAAACAAACTAGGCTTAACCCACTTAGGGATGTACCAGCAAGAGGTCAATCTTTCCCCAGCAGAGTCGCCAATTCTGTAGCGATAAAAAATGTAGCGGGGTAAATTGGAGATCGAATTATTGATTAATTCGTCTCGCAAAAGCAAGAGTCGCCACCACGCTTTATTATTTCCAAGGGAAAAGGGGAAAGAGCGAAATAAAACCTTAAAATATGCAATGTAAATAATACTTTCTAAAAGTAATAAAAATACAAAGCGTTTTTGAAAAGAGATATTATGGTTTGGGGGTTGGTTATACAGTGGGAAGGTATTAGCACCCAATGTATCTATAGTACTCTATAGGAACCTTTTGAAATATCTGTTTATTAAAATGTTCGTTTGATTAAAAAATAAATTGTTTTGGCCGAAAAGGGATACAGACGGGTTTTTGAAGATACGACGACCTAATGTCGAAGTTTTGACTTAAAGGGTATAAGTTTTGAAAAGATTGAATATTTGGGGAAAAATTGTCTTAAGTTTTAATGAAAATGCAGATGTTCGCGTGATTGGACTTGAGGACATGAAGTCAACAAATTTAATCATTTTTCTCTTGGATTAAGAAGTAAACAGAATAACCATGTAAAGATGAAATAATTAAACAGAAAAGTATGCGGATAATGATTAAATAGCTAAGTGATATACAACAATTAAATAATAGACTAAATGGTGTGAACATGCATTTTTGTATTTTTATTTAATATTAATTAAAGCGAGGGAATTAATTAAAGAAAATAAAATGTTTTTTAAGTTTTTATTTTTTATACGTATTTTTGATATTAATATAAGTATTATTTAAGAATTATTAAATAATTCTAAACTAAATTAAATCTTTAAAAGCTACTAACTTAAACCTAATTAAAAAAAGGAATACTAAAAAATTACTAAATTAAACCTAAAGTTAAACTTAATAAAAAATGGTCAAATTATTAAAATTGTTTTAATTAAATTACCTCTATTTGATTAAGTTACTAATTAACTAACTTAACAATAATTCTAAAAAAGGGCTAAGGAAATCAAATAGAAAAAAGGGGTATCAAGAATCAAAGGGGGTAAAACATAAACTAATTACATGGGCCAAAGGGGTTCCAAGGGGCCTAATCAGAAAACAAACAGAAATAAAGGGGTGTGCTGTGGAATCGTTTGGGCTTGTGGCTAAGGGAAACGGGTTGAGGCCCATTCACTCACAATCTGCTTAGGGTTAAACAAATGTGTTTTAGTTTAGGGAAAAAGGGTTAAGGTTTTGCGCCGTTCGTTCATCGCTCACACGTTCTTCTTCGTTGCTCTCCTTCTCGTGCCTGCTTCTGAATTCTCCCTTTGTCCATGGCCACCGGTACCTCAATCTTCCTCTTCCCTCCAATGAGATGCTAGGGCGACCGATTCAAGGTAATCTTACATTTTTTATTTGTTAGGGTTTTGTACTACTGCATGTTATGATTTGGTGTCCATTTTGATTCTGATTTCTAATTATTATGGTGATTTGAGGTATATGACAGAAAAAGAGGGAGAAATGCGTTACCTTCGGAGACGGAGGAAGGAAGGTTGGGGGCGTGCGTAGGAGGCCAAGACGGCGAGGGAAACGTGAACGAAGCTCCCTGGTACTCTGTCTTTGTGTCTTTCTTCTTTGTTGGATTTAGACTCTTTTTCTTCTTCTCTTGCTGTCTTGATGCCTTTCCTGTATGCTTGTGTTGGATGCCTTCTGATTTGCCTTTTTTACTGCCCTGTGATGAATCTTCTGAGGGCCCTAATGATGAATTCTTTAGACTTCTTTATCTCCTTCTGGTTGCCTCTTGGAACACTTGTTAGGGCTGCCTTTGTATGCTTGAGATGCTCGCTTGTGAATGCTTGAATGTTGCCTTCGAATACTTTTCTCCTCTTCTTCTTTGCCTTACTTCTGTTGTCTCTTTATTGGCCTATGATGGAATGTGTCTGAGGCCTTTGGTGGTTTTGACATTTTTGATAAGTTGTGTTGTTGTGGTATTCTAGTTTTTGGTTTTGGTTGGATTGCTTCAGGTTTGGCCTAGCATGGTTTTCTGGTTTACCAGGTTGAACAGGTTTTATGGTTTTAGGCCATAAGGTTTTACTGGTTTATGTATGTTGATGGAAACAGGGTGAACTGGTTTTATGGTTTTTAGGCCATATTGGTTGATGTTACTATGGCTTAGGCTTTGAAATGGTTATGGTTTTGCTGGGCAACAGGTTTGAAATGGTTAAGGGTCTGGCGCTTTTGGTGTTACAGGTTCTACTGGTTTTTTGCTCGATACAACAGGTTCTACTGGTTTTTTAGGCCATGGTTATTGGTTTTGGTCTTGATACAGTAGGCTCTTGAGGTTTGTTTTTGGTACTTTGAGAATTCCTTTTGGTATTTTGTTTGACAGTTTTTTAGTTTTGAAGGCTTGAAAAAGGTTTTTGAACTCTCTTCTTTTGAAGGGGTTTGTTGTTGTTATATCAGTTTCTTGGCCTTGAAGTTATGTTACAGGTTTTGAATATTTTAACCATTTTCCTTTGATGCCTCTGCACATTACTGTTACATTTAGTTTGTCTCTATTCTTTTTCCATGCTTTCCTTTTCTTATTGTGTTACTGCTGATTTGTTTTGTATCTCTTTTCTGCCTAAGCCAAAACCTGTAAAACCCACACTCTTTCTCTCTTCTCTCTCCTCAGTACAACTTGACATTAAAATGTGATGTATGTACTTGGTTCTGAAAAAGCATAAGCTGGAAAATGATGAGAAATAGAAAATATATTGCTTGCATATTTGGTTTTAAAACTGCACATCTCTTTGTCAACTGCATGTACAGCATGGAGCCTTATGTTTTGACTTCTTCCCACATTTTTGGCAGTTTACGTTGCATATTGGCTTGCAATGTAACTTGACTATGCATATGCTGTTTTGCTTTTGAAATATGCAGTGGATTTTGAAAATGTGCAATTGATTTTGGATTATGCAGTTTACAATAAAAATGTGCAATTTTGACAAAAGTGAATTTGTGCATATTTTAACTTGTGCATTCATATTTATAAAAAAAATTCATCCCTTTTTGTGAACCGGGAGAAATCCTGTGATTTGCAAAGAGGGTAAAAAAACTGATTCCAGCCGCTTGTTTTTAATGATGAACGCTAAACTAATTTTCTTCTTTTAATTATATATTCATTTCTGACTTTTTTCTTTTAATTTTTGCAGGTAAAATTAAATGAGCAATCAAAGAAGTATTGGATAGAAGATGAAGATTTAGAACTTAGAAAAAATTAAAATAGTTTTTATTTTACTTTAAGCCTTTTATGTAATTGTCATTGTAAATACTTTGTACATAATACAGTATTTAAACAACAATTGTAATAATTAGAATAAAGATGAATAAAATTCTATTATTTCAGTTAATTCTTTTCTTCTTTCCAATTATTTATTTTATCATTTATAATTCTTTAAATTATGTAATAACTGAAAATCAATTCCAATTATTTAAATTTAGAATGATAAATAATTAAATAAACATCATTGATCAATTAATTTCTCTTCAATTATTTACTTCATTATTTATAATTCTTCTAAATTATAATAACTGAAAAATAAAATTTCAACTATTTAAACTTAGAATAATAAATAATTAAATAAACATTGTTTGATCAATTAATAAACTACTTTTCAAATATTTACTTTATTATTTATAAATCTTTAAATTATATAATAACTGAAAATAAATTCCAATTATTTAAATTTAAGATAATAAATAATTAATAAACATTGTCTGATCAATTAATAAACTTAGCGTTCAAAAATAAACAGCTCTCGACTTGAAAAAGTTATGAATTTAAAATCCGCTTTGAAAATTGATAAAAATAGGTCAAAACCCTTGCAATGTAATGATGCATATGGGAGATGGTATCTTAGGTCAAAATTTGGGGTACAACAAATACCAAACCTATCTTGACCTTTTAGGTGTAGTGCGGAAGCTATGACGGAGTAATCCGGAAATAGTTGTCACGCGATACTACACTGGGACAAGTTTTTCTTGAGAATATTACTAATTACCAAGTCAATCGAGAAGTTGGTAATATCTGAAGGAAGGATGTAGACTCTGGGAACCTCTAGAACCTTGTTCAGCAGGTGATAACTTTTAGACCAACACCTTATGGGTAGTACCTTCTACCTCATACTCGTGACGTTGAACTTATGAACCCTATATGTGTGATTTTGTGTGTGATTGCTGCATCATGCATCCATGCACTCATAAGCATCTTTTGAAGAAATCTTATTTCAAGGGATTTAAAAGTTGACCATTTGTGAATATCTCAAGTACTTTTTAACCATGGATTATGGAAAGAGAAAGACCAGGAAGTACAGTTTCAAGGATCCCAAGATAGATGAGTTGATCAGTCAAATCCCGAGATCGAGTATTCTGCAGACTTTCGGAAGAAGTATGAATCCATTATTCCTCTCATAAAGCTAAAGATGAAGGAGGGTATTCTCTCAACCTTGGTCCAATTATATGATCCAATGTATCATTGCTTTACTTTTCCCGATTATCAATTGATGCCTACACTTGAGGAGTATTATTATCTATTGGATTTACCTGTTACCGATCGTGTTCCTTTTACTGGTTTGGAGGGTGAGCCAAAACCACATGAGATTGCTGCTTTGATTCATCTGGGGAAGTCTGAGGTGGAAGCCCATATGACTACTAAAGGAGGGATTAGAGGATTACCAACTCCATTCTTATTGGAGAAAGCTCGTTACTTTTCCAGGATGAAGAGTACAGTCGCTTTTGAGGCCATATTTTCTCTACTTGCTTACGGGTTGTTCTTATTTCCTAATGTGGACAAGTTTGTTGACATTAATGCTATCAGGATCTTCATGATTGGAAACCTAGTTCCTACCTTGTTGGGTGATGCTTATTACTCTATTCATCTTCAGAATTCTTATCATGGGTGGATGATTATCTGTTTCACGCCTCTGTTGTATCAGAGGTTTATCTCTCATATGCCTCCGTCTTATGCTTTTTGGGATGTCAAGAAAGAAACCCGTTGGGCTCCTAAGATTATGGCACTTACTCACTCGGATATTGATTGGTATCATCGAGCTTACCAGGATATAGAGATTATTGACAGTTGTGGTAGTTTCCCCAATGTACCTCTTCTTGGTACAAAGGGAGGAATTAACTATAACCATGTTCTTGCACGATGACAGTTTGGTTATCCGATGAGGGATAAACCAAATAGTATTCATTTGAGTAGTTTCTTTCTGAAGGAAGGAGAAGACCGTAGGGAAGCTAGGGAGCAGACTGCGAAGGCCTGACGTCACATTCATAAGAAGAGTAGGAAGGATTTGGAACCTAAGGATGCTGTTTCTTTGGAGCCATATCTTCAGTGGGTCCAAACGAGAGCTATTCAGTTGAAGATTCCATATTCCCGGGAAACACCTATTCCTGATCTATTTGTGAAGACCATTCCCCCTTATTAGATGATCTAGAAGAGCTGCAACTTGCTTTGGTTAGGATGCAACAGGAAAAAGACGCTTGGAAGAACAAGTTCCAAACTTTAGAGATTTCCTATAGAGCAGACTTGAAGGAGAAAGACGACTTGATTGAGATCCTTGAGAGTCGAGAGGTAGAGACTATGGAGAGGCAAGCAGATTTATTTTCTCCTAAGCCTCAATCAGATGCTGATCACTCACCCCCTGATTCAGGTGATTGGAAGGAGGTTGCCACCAGATATGCGGAAGAAAACCAAAAGTTGAAGGCTCAGATTGCCAGGCTCACAGGGAAGCGCCGGCGTATAAAGTGATCTCCATCAGTTTTACTTCTCAGGGTTTTAGATTTTATTTCATCTTGTACTTGGGATCATTGAAACTTGTAATCCACTTTGGAGTTGTTATAATAAAACTTTTCAGTATTTCAAATGCGTTATTACTTTGATATTTGCAATATGTCCATAAATTTTAAATCCCTTGAAATATTAAATAAAATCATGCGCATTGCATATCATGCATCATATTTCACATATTTTTTGCATTTGTTATGCATATCCAGGTGTCTTACTAAGCTTCTTTACTTTGTTCAGCAAGCTGACTCACCACTACAACACTCGAGCTAATTTCAGAAAAAAGATGGACAACTTAGAACAAGAGAATCGCGAGCTGCGCGAGGAAGTTTTTACTTTGAAGGCCATCATGGCCAATCTGACTACTCTGATGGAAGCTCTGGTGGCTGCTCAGAATCAGCCACCGAATGTTCAACCTCAACTAACAAGGGAAACTACTGAAGCTCTGACTATTCCCGTATCTGCTACTCTAGCTGCTATTCAGAATCGCATGCCTCAAGGTTATCCATGGGGAATTCCAGAGAATTTTGCACCTGAAGGTTTTAATCTTGGTCCTCAAGATACTCCGATTATTCAGACTATTGTTACTCTAGCACCTCCTGTGGTGCATGCTGCTCCTGCTGCGCCTCCTTCGGTGAATATGGTTCCGTTTGTTAATGATGATGTGTGTCGTCCTTTCCCTCCACCGAGTGAAGACTTGGGTCTTTATGACATAATGGATGGTTTTCAAGAGCAGTTTGACAAGATACAAAGAGAGATGAAGGCCCTCAGGGGAAAAGATCTATTTAGGCAGAATGTGAATGAGCTATGCTTGGTCCCGAATGTTAAGATAACCGCTAAGTTTAAGGTCCCAGAGTTTGAGAAGTACAAGGGCAACACCTTCCCTCGTACTCATCTGGTGATGTACGTGAGGAGAATGTCTACCCATACTGATGATCAGTGTATGCTGATTCACTTTTTTCAGGATAGTTTGACCGGTGCTGCGCTGAAGTGGTATATGAGTTTGGACAACGCCAATATCCATACTTTCAATGATTTGGGAGAAGCATTCATCAAACAATACAAGTACAACATGGACATGGCGCCTGACCGTGACCAACTCAGGGCCATGGTTCAGAAAGACAGGGAATCATTCAAAGAATATGCACAAAGATGGCGTGAGGTAGCCGCCCAAGTGATTCCTCCTATGGAAGAGAAGGAGATGACTAAGATTTTCTTGAAAATGCTGGGTGCTTTCTACTACGAGAGAATGGTAGCAAGTGAGCCAAGTGACTTTACTGAAATGGTAGGAATGGGTATCCGCTTAGAAGAGGCTGTAAGAGAGGGCCGTTTAACGAAGAATGAATGTTCTGGAGGTGTGAAGAAACCATCTTATGGGTTTACCAAGAAGAAGGAAGGGGATGCAAATGCTGTTATGCAAGAGAGGAGGGTTAATAATCCTAGAAGGAATTATCAGCGTCATCAGCAAGTCGCCTCAGTTACTCCAATTGTGGGTGCAGCTCCAACTACCGTTGCATATCAGAGACCATCCCAGCAAGGAAATCAAGGGTATAATCAGAGAAGGGAGAGTTATGACCATATTTATATGAGCTATACATAGTTACTACCGACATTGATTCAGAAGAAGTTAGTTCAAACCCGACCACCTCCCGCCATACCATCACCATTGCCTTGGTATTACAAAGCAGATCAAACATGTGCTTTTCATCAGGGAGCACCAGGGCATAATGTTGAGAATTGTTATCCTTTGAAGACTGAGGTACAGAAGTTGGTGAAGTCTGGTGTTCTATCTTTCAAGGACGTGGGAACTGATGTGAAAGACAATCCTCTACCCAAGCATGGGGGAGTAAATGTTGTGAATATGGTGGCCGGTTGTCCAGGAGACTTCCAGATTTTTTATATTAATCTGGTTAGAGGAGATTTGGTGAAAATGCATGCAGACCTTTGTGAATTTAGCTACTATACACATGACCATGCCGGTTGTGCTATTTGCAGTACAAACATACAGGGTTGCGATAAGATAAAGGCTGATTTATAGGAGATGATGAATGAGGGCCTAATCCACATAATCATGCCTAGGGCAGAATATGAAGAGGAGGTGAATATGGTTTCTGGATGTCCTGGAGAATTCAGAATTTTTGATGTAGAGTATATGAACGAGGACCTTGTGCAATTGCATGCTACCTTCTGCCATATGGCTGGTCAGGTGGAACACCAATATGGATCTTGCCGAGTTTGCTGTCAAGATTCCCGAGGATGTTCAATCGTGAAGAAGGGTGTTCAGTCATTGTTAGATAACATAATTATCAAGGTTATAAGTCAAAGGGATGATTACCATGAAGTTGATATGGTTGAGGTTTGTTTGACGGAAGAAGAGTCGGATGAAGAGTATGCCTCCGCAAATGATTATTTCTCCTCAGATGAGGATTGGTTTTCCAGAAATGACTCAATAATGACTGATTATGTTGAAGAAGGGGTAAACGTCATTGTACCTTGTTTTGGGGCACCCGCCCATCTTGAAGTTGAGTATTATAGCAAGCCAGCTGTTACCACATTGGTGATTAGTTTTTCGGGTCCTATCCCCTACAAGTCAGATAAGGTTGTGCCTTACAAATACAATGCTACAATCTTAGAGGATGGAGTGGAAGTTCCCATCCAGCCAATGGCTGATGTTGGGAATATTGCTGAAAATAGAAGGGTGACCCGCATCGGTCGTGTGTTTGCACCAGTTTTTTGAAGAGATGTTAGTGCTGGAAAGAAAATTGCTGAGAACGTTGAACCCAAGAAGGTTATGGGTGAGACTAGTGGGGCTACGTTAGAGAAATAAGTGGATGATATTTTGAATATAATCAAGATGAGCGACTACAGAATTTTAGATCAGCTACTGCAGACTCCTTCAAAAAAATATATCTTGGCTTTATTGATAAACTCCTCTGCTCACAGAGAATCCTTGATGAGGGTACTGGACCAAGATTTTGTGGAGAGTGATATGCCAATAGACCAATTCAGCAGTGTAATAGGGAACATTACGTCATGTAATAACTTGAGCTTCTGTGATGATGAATTACCAGATGAAGGAAGGAATCACAACCTGGCCCTCCACATCTCTATGAACTGCAAGAATGATTCACTATCCAATGTGCTGATTGATAATGGATCTGCTTTGAATTTTATACTGAGGAGCACTTCTATGAAGTTGAAATATCAAGGAACGCCTATGCGCTCGAGTGGCATCATTGTGAAAGCTTTTGATGGATCAAGGAAATCTGTTATTGGTGAAGTGAACTTGCCTATTCATATAGGACCACATTTGTTTCAGATTACTTTCCAGGTCATGGACGTTGTTCCCGCTTATAACTATTTGTTGGGACAACCGTGGATACATGAGGCAGGGGTTATCACTTCAACTTTACACCAGAAATTGAAGTTTGTACGTGAAGGGAAAGTGGTGATCATAAATGGGGAACAAGCATTATTGATATCTCATTTGTCCTCTTTCAGCATTGTGGAGGCGGATAAAGCTTCTGTTGGAACCCAGTTCCAAGCTTTATCCATTGACAATATAAGAGGAAATGAGAATTCCATGGTTTCACTTAAGGATGCGCAACAGGTTGTGCGTAAGGGTCATAGTGAAGTGTGGATACAAATTGTGGATCCACCTGTGAACAAGAACAGAGCTGGCTTGGGGTTCTCTTTGAAGAATGACAAAGGTAAGGGCATGAAGCTGAAGTCTGCTACGAGCAAGTATCAAGACATCTTCTATAGCGGGGGTTATCTTCATCCAACTGTTTCCGGGATTAACGCCATTGTGGAAGATGAAGCAGAGTAGGAAAAGCCGAATTATGTGACGCACAGAGTTAGGGTTCAGAACTGGATCACCTTTAATGTTCCCTCTTGCATACATGTTTCAAAGTAATTTGTTTTGTTAATCTTTTTGAAAAGGTTTTCACTCTGCCTAAGGTGGAAGTATTATTGTTGTAGGGCTTATCTGTTTGCCATGACTTTTAAAATCAATAATAAAAATTGTCTTTGTTTCCCAAATTGTGTCTTTATTTTATGCTTTTTCTTGGAAAATGGTAATAAAAAAAAACTTTCAAAATAAATAATAACTGAAACTCAATATGCATGATCACTTGTTATATGTGTTAGTTTCTAAAAGCAATCATAAATCATATGTATAGATTAATTAAAAAACCCGTTGAATACAATGACCCTGCACCCTCTCCCAAACTTGAATGTCCTGTGTATGGGGCTGAAGAAGAAGATTATGATGAGATTCCAGAAGAGGTATCATGGTTGCTTGAGCACGAGGAAAATACCATTCAGCCATATAAAAAGCCATTGGAAGTGATCAATTTGGGTTCAGAAGAAGATCCAAAGGAAGTCAAGATTGGAGCATTGTTGCATCCTGATGTGAAGAGCAGGTTGATTGAGTTGTTGAAGAAGTATGTGGATATTTTTGCTTGGTCTTACCAAGATATGCCTGGTCTAGATACATATATTGTAGAGCACCGTTTGCCATTGAAGCCAGAGTGTCCACCAATTAAACAAAAGTTGAGAAGAACTCACCCAGATATGGAAGTGAAAACCAAAGAGGAGGTTCTAAAGCAGATTAATGTTGGTTTTCTTGTGACGTCAGTGTATCCTCAATGGATTTCCAATATTGCCCCAGTACTAAAAAAAGATAGAAAAGTCCGCATGCACGTAGATTACAGAGATCTAAAAAAAGCTAGTCCAAAAGATGATTTTCCATTGCCACACATTGATATGTTAGTGGATAGCACAACAAAATTCAAAGTATTCTCGTTGATGGACGGATTTTCCGGGTATAATCAAATAAGAATGGCTCCGGAGGACATGGAAAAAACCACGTTTATCACACCCTGGGGAACATTCTGTTACAGAGTGATGCCCTTCAGGTTGAAGAACGCTGGTGCAACGTACCAGAGGGCTATGACAACCCTATTCCATGATCTGATGCACAAGGAAATCGAAGTATATGTTAATGATATGATTGCCAAATCTCAGACTGAAGAAGGGCATGTAGAAGATTTGTTGAAGTTGTTTCAGCGTTTGAGGAAGTATCGTCTCCGCTTGAATCTAAATAAATGCACCTTCGATGTTTGATCAGGGAAATTGTTGAGTTTCATTGTTAGCTAAAAGGAATTGAAGTTGACCCTGATAAAGTCAAATCAACTCAAGAGATGCCAGTGCCGAGAACTGAAAAGCAAGTCAGAGGTTTCCTCGGGCATTTGAATTATATTTCCAGATTCATTTCCCACATGACTGCAACATGTGAACCGATCTTTAAGTTATTAAAGAAAGATCAAGGTTGTGTATGGACGGATGACTGCCAAAGGGCATTTGAAAGTATTAAAGAATATCTTCTTGAACCTCCTATCTTGCTCCCTCTTGTCGAAGGAAGACCATTGATTATGTATCTGACAGTGTTAGATAATTCCATGGGTTATATTTTTGGACAATAGGATGAAACAGGGAAGAAAGAGTTCACCATTTATTACCTCAGTAAAAAGTTCATAGATTATGAGTCACGATATTCCATGCTGGAAAAGACATGTTATGCTTTGGCCTGGGCGGCAAAGCGTTTGCGGTAGTATATGTTGAATCACACTACTTGGTTGATCTCCAAAATGGATCCAATCAAGTACATTTTTGAAAAGCCTGCTCTTACTGGGAGAATTGTCCGCTGTCAGATGTTGTTATCTGAATATGCTATCAAATACCGCACTCAAAAAGCTATTAAAAGTAGTGTGTTGGCAGATTATCTTGTTCACCAACCAGTGGAGGATCATCAGTCTATAGAATACAAATTCCCCGATGAGGATGTGATGTTCCTGAAAGTGAAGGATTGTGATGAACCATTTCCTGAGGAAGGTCCTGACCTGGAATCTCGTTGGAGTATGATATTTGATGGAGCCGTGGATGCTTATGGTAAAGGAATTGGTGCCGTGATTGTCACTCCACATGGATCACACATTCCTTTTACCGCAAGGTTAACATTTGATTATACTAATAATATGGCAGAATATGAGGCTTGCATCATGGGTCTCGAAGAAGCTATTGATCTCAGAATTAAAATTCTAGATGTTATGGTGATTCAACTTTGGTAATAAATCAGATTAAAGGAGAATGGGATACTCGTCACTCTGACTTGATCCCTTACAAAGACTATGCTAGAAGATTGTTACCCTTCTTTAATAAAGTTGAATTCCATCACATTCATAAAGATGAAAATCAAATGGCGGACGCTCTGGAAACTCTGGCTTCTATGTACCAAGTAAATACTTGGAATGATATACCTCAAATTACAGTTCGGAGACTGGATAGGCCCGCTCACGTGTTTACAACAGAGGAGGTAGCAGATGAAAAACCTTGGTATCATGACATCAAGCATTTTCTTCAGACTCAGGAATACCCGATTGGTGCTTCGAAGAAAGATAGAAAGACATTGAGAAGATTGGTAGGCAGTTTCTTCCTCAGTGAAAATGTGTTGTATAAAAGAAATTATGACATGGTCTTGCTCAGATGCATGGATAGACACGAAGCAGACATGTTAATGCATGAGGTTCATGAAGGTTCATTCGGTACTCATGCCAATGGAAATTCGATGGCTAAAAAGATGCTAAGAGTAGGTTACTATTGGCTGACAATGGAATCAGATTGTTATAAATTTGCAAAGAAGTTTCATAATGTTTACCCTCTAATTTTGGTAAACAACCGCCGAACTTCCAAATCCTTTCACGGATCTAGTTACTTGCAAGATCGATCAGATTGATCTCAGGACACAAGTGTCTTTATTAATCTTTTAACTTGATTGTTGTATTTAACATGTTTTGTATATGAAGACAAATGGCTTCAAATGTCGAATTAAAATGCATATAAAGTGAAAGTAAAATTACTTCTAAACTTGAAATGGTAAAAGACTTAAGTAAATGTTACTGGAAATTCTGCAGAAAGTAAATGCATTTATATTAAATGGGTGTATCATACGTACATCCTTAATAAAATCGTTTCTCTTTAACACTTGGTACTTTGAGTAATTTCTGAGTAATTTTTGCAAAGATGTTCACCCCCTAAATCGAAATACTAAAGCCACTATTTATACTACTTCAATCCTAACGGTCTTCTACACGAACTAATGCCACGTTTCTGTTTGCATGTCTTCAACGAACTCAGAGCCTTCCACGCGTCTTTTCGGATAAGATCAAAATATTTGAATTCGAATCTGCTTCTTATCTTGAGCGCCAATCTCTGAAGACGGTCGAACAAAAAAATGTTTGAAACCTTAGCCACATTTCGAATAACAATCTTTATTCAATAATTCGAATTGGTAAACCTTTCCAACGAATTTTACTCAATTAGAATCTCAACCTTTATGGCTTCACATAAATAAATTAGTGGAATATTCTGAAGTATATTCAAGTCTAACTTTAAAATCCTTAGTCGAAATTTCCAGCTAACAAATTACCTCAAAGAAATATTCATTTCGAAATAAGAAATGTATATTTTTTGCAACCTCTTCAAAATTTCGACTCCCTGAACATGCTGTCAATCTTTCAACTACTCTAACGTCATCCTCATGATGATCTTTAATCTCAAAATGTGAAATCACAACATGAGTATCTATAAATTCCATCATTAGCTACAATAGTTCCTGTATTTGAACTCACAAAACTGTTCATCAGCACGCAGGATCATGCTACACGTGTCCCACTAACCTGAGAATTTTAATTTCTCTTTCATCAAAACGGTTCACTTTCTTCCATATAAATAATATTTTTAATCTCTTTTTCCTTTTTTCAATCTTATTCAACCTTCAAGCTTCTTCTTTCTCAAATCTTCAGCAAAACTTTCTTAACAAATTTCTTTTCTTGTCTGCATCAATGGCGTCTCAAAGCAAAACCAAATCTGAAAAGGGTAAACGAAACAAAGACAATTCTGCCTCTAAACCCCTTCTTCAAATATCAACACCATTAATGATTGGGAACCAGGAATTCGTCCCAACACCATCTTTGAAGAATGAATAGATAGCCATATATTCTTCACAGGTATTAATTCCTTTTACTCTTGCCTCTAAAACATTAGGGTTTATGGGTCCAGTCCTTGATATAGAGAAATTACCTAAACTTAAAAAGTTTTTTCCAACTCACCATTCCACCAAACCCATTGCTAGCAAGACTAATGTAGTCATGAAAACTAAGGCAGATGATGAACAGGATGTTCAAGAGAACCTTCCCCAGGAAGAAAAAGAACTGATAAAAATTCCTTTAAATTTAGATTTCGTTACTGAAGTATCACGCCCCTTTAGATCAGGTCCGTCGAAAGACAACCAAAAGTACTTAGGTTGGTTAGATAGGGTAGAAAAAGCAAAGCTAACTACCTGGAAGGAATTAGGGATTTTTGACTTGATTCATCTATCGAAGTATGGTCCTGAATACTATCAATTAATGTTGACGGCTTCGTTGTACTTCTGGGAAAGTACTTTTAACACGTTTCACCTTCCTTGTGGTATGCTCGCCCCAACCCTTTTCGACGTTGCTGCCATCACTGGGCTTCGACCCACTGGAGAGACTTTCAATCCACAATCGGTAGTGAGGACACTATTGATTTCAGCAAAACCTCTCCCACATATAACAATTATACGGATCATTACATAGGAACCACAGATGAAGTCAATGATCAAGAGCACATTGCTTTCCTTGCATTGTGGCTCTCAAGGTGTATTTTCTGCTGTAAGTCTCTCCAAGTTGCTAGGAGATTCTTAACCCTTGCTAATCAATTGCATGCCGGTCAAAACATTTGCTTGAGCGAATTAATTCTCGCTGGACTCTATGAAAGTCTTGGGGAGGCTTCTTCGAGACTGAAAGAATTCGAGCCCCAAACCAACATCCTCCTAGCTGAACCTTATTGGCTGTGGCAATTGTGGTTGAACGCCACATTTGAACCTTCTCTTTCAACCTACAACACTATTAACGAAGCTGATCCTGAGGTCGAGAATAAGACTATTGAAGGAACCAGACTAGTTCGATTGACCCCTGACGAAGGAGGGAAAAACTTACAAGAGTGCTTCACCAGACACCTTATGATGTTTGCGAGGAGGCACATATACACTCCTTCGATGGCTCCTTTTGATGCGAGAAGTCATGGTCCAGAATGGTTTACCAGACCATTATTGAATCTTTCGACTGAGCAACAGGTGGAATCCCTTCAAATTTGTGTAGCCTTTCTTACTCTTAGACTTCTCCCTACCAGGATTATGCCTAAGAAAACCCAGATTATTCTGCTCACCTACCAGCCAAACTTCGTAGCAAGAAAATTTGGTCTTTGCCAGATTCTACCAGAACCACTATATCATAACAATAGTGGTATTTGCCACAGAGGGATGAATTTCAATAATGTCGAAGCCCAAATCATTATTAGCAAATTCACAGGCTTTTTTCACATCACTTTTATGCCCTTTACCCCTTCATACTACTGCACTAAAGACTTTGAAGACTGGTGGCAAGAATATTATTCTTCCAGCATGTGCGGCATCAAAGACTATCAAAAACATCTAACAAAAGCCTTTGCTTCTGTGCAGGACAAGACGAAGAAAGGTACGCAATGACACATCAAGGAGATCCAGGCATTCCAAAAATACTTTGAAACTTTTTACAATCCCACTGATCTTGGTCGAACCATTCGAGACGCATCTGTGACCCTGAAAGAAAAATTTACAGCGAAACTCCCACGTTTGCGCATACCTTCTTGTGTCAAACCTGAGGATAGATATGAATTGGATTTTCAATTAGAGCCTCCAAAATTTCCAAGATTACCTACATCGAACTTTGCTTTGGCCTGGTATCCACCTTATCCACCATGGTTATCGGTGAAAGAGGATTTTAAAGTCACGAGGCAAGATGCACTTAAACTTGAAAAACGAGTGGTTGCGACCAAGCATAGTTTGTATAGTTTCAAAGGATTCCTTCATCTGGATTTAAAACATGTCAGTATGGACACTTCAGAAAGTGAAGGTTTGGAAACCATGGACTCCTTGGTTTCTTCGAATTCAATTCTTTTCTTTGAAATAATCTTTAACCCTCGCTCCCTTTACATCTATTGAGAGAAAGCACACCAAAGTGGTGAAGGCTACTACATCGACAGGGTCTGCGCAAGCAGACCCAATACCAAAGCCTTCGACAACTAGCATTCCTGAAGAGGCTAGAAAAGTTAGCAAGCCCAACAAGGTAAGCTTATACTTTTTACTTATTTTTTACCTACTTGTTGAATCATGCATTGATTTGTGGTTTTTTATTTTCGTTTCAGGATACCAGAAAACCTCCACTTACTCCAAAAAAGATAAAACTAATAAGCGGGTCCACCTCGACACCTGAAAAAACCAACACCATGCCATCTACAGACCTTACCAAATCCAAAAAGAAGAAAAATAAAATAAAATCCTCCACTGCAGGTTATCCTTCGAAGGAAACTTGTACCAAAAACCAACTCCTTCCAAGTACAAAAAAGAAAAAAATATAGTGTGGCCTCACTTGTAGCCCGAGTACTTGAAGAAATTGAAAGTGATAACTCCTGCCCTAGGGATGAGGGAACAAAAGTAATAACTTTTATAATTTTTTTAAAGTTAACTTTCAAATCAATCAGATTTTAACCCATGTTTCATTTTGCAGGAACAACCAATCACCCTTAGTGAATCTCCAATTTAGCATGGGGTTCCTCACAGCGGCAACACGTCATCTATCCCACTTTCCTCAGCAAAAGTCTCAAACAAAGGCTCAACCACTGATGTGCACATGAAAGATATCCAAACAGAAGACCCTGATTCTCCTCAATCACCACAGAAATCGAAGCGGCAAACAATAACGGATGAACAAACTGATACTTCTGCTCAAGGGGAACCTATTTAAGCCAGTTCAGACGATACTTCATCTGCTGATGCTTCTCCGAAGGCTAATAGGGGGAAATCTGATAAAGAAGAATCTAATAGTGATGCCAATGAGTGTGCTGATGAAGATAACGTTATTCCACACGAAGATACCAACATTGATGACACTGAGGACCAAGAATAACAAATCTAAAACATTCCAACTTCATCTGAAGCTGAGAATCCTACAGCAAAACCTTTCAACTCTAAAGTTACTGAAGATGCTCTTCCTTCTGTCGAATAAATGGAGCTTTTAAAGAAAACGAACACTATGCAGAATATCAGACTTTTTAGATCCAGAAAGGACTTAATGACAAAAAGTTCTTTCCCCAGCCTAACTACTACTTCAAGTGATACTTCGACTGACGAATCCAATGAAGCATTGCTTCAGAAAATCAAAGACACAGTCTTTGGGGTGGATTTATTTGAACTGATGAAGACAAACGCAACTGCAGGTATCACTATGAGGAAGCTTATCCATAAAGTCGATTTGGGGAAATGTCCCCCCTGAGATTGCTGAGGTTCTGATTGATTTGACCACACTTATCAATAACTTGGAATCTGACTTTCTCAGAGAGAAAGATGTGGATTCCAAACTCACGGAGAAGAAAAAACTTCAAGACTTAAAGTGGGCGCAAGATTTTGATTTATCAGATAAGGTTGAGAAGCGCGAGAAAGCCAAAGAACTTGCCCAAAAGGAGCAAGACAAGATTTCTTCTTCTATTGCCCTCTGGAGAGAACATATTGAAGAGTTGCAGAAGAAAATTTTTGAGGCTGAAAAACGTCATCAGGTTCTTGAAGCAGAGAAAAATGATGGAGCCAGCGAAGAGATGAACTAAATCATCCAATGTATTGATGAAGCTAGGAGCTTAGAAGGTGAAGTAACTGCTCTTCGAACTGCAAAAGCCTCCATTGTATGCAAGCTAGGCTTCTCAAGGGCCAAATATGATAAGATGAAGACTAACCTACCTTTCTGATAACTTGATTTTGACCAATTCAATTATTATTTTTTGTATAGGCCAAAGAGCCTTATGCTGTAATTTCGAACAAAGCCAGTTTGGCACTCCAATACCATGTTTGGCCCTATTACTTGTTATTTTATCTTTGTTACTCTGTCGAAATCTTTAGATCTTGAATGAAAGGCTTATATTTTTTCAAATACTTACCATTAATTCTTAAGATCCTCTTGTCTTCTTCCAGTTCCTCAATTTCGTAGGCATTATTAGTAAAGGTTCGGATGATTCGAAATGGGCCTTCCCAATGTGGGGACCATTTTCCTAACGACTTATTTTTCCTATCCATTGGCAAAATTACTTTCCAAACCAAATCATCATTCGAAAAGATTTTACCCTTAACCCTTTTGTTGTATGCTCTGGCTACCCTTTCTTTTTTTCTTCTCAAGACTTCTAGAGCATACAGTCTTTCTTCGTCCAAATCTACTAGTTCATTCATCATTGCTTCCCAATAGAGATCTGAAGGAATCTCATTTTGCCTTTGAATTCTGACTGATTGTAAATAAATTTCTACTGGCAAGACTGCATCATGCCCAAATGTTAGACGAAATAGAGTTGTATTCGTTGCTTCTTTGGGAGATGTTCGACAGGCCCATAAAGCTTGATCTAGGGTTTTGTGCCAATTTTTTGGATTTCTTCCCACATGTCTTTTGATTAGCCCTATGATCACCTTATTAGCTGCTTCAACTTGCCGATTGGCTTGTGCATAATAAGGTGTCGATGTTAAAAATTTGAAACCCATTTCTTTAGCAAACTCCTGCATCTTTTGACTAGTAAACACTGATCCTTGATCAGTTGTAATGGTTTATGGGATTCCAAATCTATACACAATATGCTTCTGTATGAATTCGATAATGACTTCTTGGCCGACATTCACCAGAGGTATTGCTTCTATCCATTTTGTGAAATAATCTATTCCTATCAAAATGTATTTCTGATTTTTTGACGATGATGGTTTTATTTCGCCAATCAGATCCAATGCCCAACCCCTAAAAGGCCATGGATTGATAATTGAATGAAGTTCACTTGCAGGAGCATGTTGAATTCCTATATGAACTTGACATTCTTGGCATCCTTTGGCGAAATCTATACAATCTTTCAAGATTGTAGGCCAATACATACCATATTGAAACAACAACCACTTCATCTTGTGACCCGCTTGATATGCTCCACATGCCCCACTATGTACATTGGATAGTGCTATGTAAGCCTCACTTTCCCCTAAACATTTTAATAAAACTCCCTCTGGGGTTTTCTTAAACAATTCGTTGCCTATTAACACATAACTCAAGGCTCTATATTTTACTTTTCTTTCTGCATCCACTGTTGGATCCTTCAAATAGTTTATTATTGGACTTCTCCAATATGCATCTGCTAAACTATCTATGGCTAAAACCTCAAAATATGCATCATTCACACAACCTAGCCTTGAATTCTTTAAATTTGTTGGAGAAAGTTTAGTTGCTAGTATCTTACCACGTACTTCGATTAGGCCTTCTAGTCTTTCCTTCGACACTTTATATCCTGAAGCTATCTGAGCCAGATCATTTGCTTCTTGATTCTTTAGTCTGGGGATGTGCTTGATGTCTACGTATTCGAACTTTCGAAGCATCCTATTTGCCATCACAAAGTAGATCATCAAGTTTTCTTTTATGCACTTGTATTCTTTGGTAATTTGCTTGATTACTAACTCAGAATCTCCCATTATTTCGACTCTAGTTGCCCCCAATTCCAATAAAGTCTCAAGTCCCGCTATGAGTGCTTCATACTATGCTTCATTGTTTGAGCAAGGAGAACCAGTTATCTTATACTTGAGCTTTGTTGGAATTTGATCTGGAGAAATAATCAAGATTCCAATCCCACTTCCATTTTTATGTGCAGAGCCATCAAGGAATAATTTCCACAGTTCTGGTTCCACAAAGTTTTGGGATATTCCGACCACTGCATGGTCGACAATGAAATCAGAGACAACTTGCCCCTTCATTTCTTTCAAAGGCATGAAAGTTAAAGAGTACTCCGTTAAAGCCAAATCCCATTTACCAATTCGACTGTGCAAAATTGGTTTGGACAACATATGTTTAATAACATCAAAGTGTGAAGAAACAAAAACATCAACTGGATTTATATAATATTTTAATTTTGTACATGAGAAGTATAGACAAAGACATATCTTTTCTATATTGCTATATCTAGTTTCTGAGTCACTTAAGACCCTACTTAAGTAGTAAATGGCTCTTACGACACCATTATCATCTTCTTGGGCCAACATGCTTCCAATCATTTTGTCTGACGCTGAAATGTACAATCTCATGCACTTGTTTCTTCTTGGAGGCGAAAGAATTGGTGGATGCACCAAGTATTGCTTGATCCTTTCCAATGCCTCATGATGTTCTTCGTTCCAGACAAAGGCCTATTGTTTTAATCGTAAGAGTGGGGAAAAGGCTTGAGTTTGACCACTTAGGTTAGATATAAACCTTCATAAGAAATTTATCTTTCCTAAGAGTGATTGCAACTCTTTCTTTGTCGATGACGCCTTTGCCTCCAAAATTGCGTTTGTCTTGTTTTGGTTGATTTCTATACCCTTCTTATGGACCACAAAGCCCAGAAAATCACCTGCCTGCACAAAAAATGCACACTTAAGGGGATTCATTTTTAGGCCATGCTTTCTCATTCTTTCGAATGATTGTTGAAGGTGATCCAAATGGCTTGGCCCTGATATAGATTTCACCACTATGTCATCAATATAAACCTGCATAAAGGTCTCAATGAAATCATGGAATATTGAATTCATTGCCCTTTGATAGGTTGCCCCAGCATTTTTTAGGCTAAAGGGAATAACCACCCATTCATAGGTGCCTATCGCGCCAGGGAATCGAAACACTATCTTTGGCACATCTTCTTCTGTAATAAAAATCTGGTTGTATCCTGAATAACCATCTAACATACTAAGGTATTCATAACCAGCAACATAATCTACTAACATTTCAGCCACATGCATTGGGTATTCATCTTTAGGAGTAGCTGGATTTAAATCATGAAAATCTATGCATACTCTAAGAGAATCGTTTTTCTTAATTACAGGAACTATATTAGCTATCCATTCGACATACCTTGTGTTCCTGATGAACTTGCAACGTAGGAGTCTTTCGACTTCCTCTTTTATTTTGGACAGGATTTCTGGCGTGAATCTCCTTGGGCTCTGCTTGATGGGCTTCTTGCCATCCTTTATTGGAAGCTTCAATTCGACCAGTTCCCCGCTTAAACCAGGCATTTCATCATAGTCCCAGGCGAAACAAACTTTATACTCCTTAAGCAATTGGATCACTTCTGCTCTTATTTTTGGCTTCAATTTTGCGTTGACGTACGTTGGCCTCCTTTGAGTTCCATCTCCTAGATCCACTTCCTCGAGAGGGTCTTGCGCCAACATCTTCGTGTTGGATACCACTGGATCCTTCTCGAACCCCAAAGGCTCATCATCATAGATGGCATCAAGCCTTTGGTATTTTTCTTTGACAAGTGTGTCTTCGTCAGGTGGTTCAGGTTTGAAGAAAATTCCTGGCCCCTTGTTGTGAATTCCTTCAGCCTTGGCTTCAACAACCATAATTTTAACTTCGGCTTCCAAAGTCATTTTCATCCTATTTTCAGCCAAATAGGCCGAAATCTTCTTGAAGTAAGAAGACTCAGACATGGACATGGTCTTCATCTTTCAAGCCAGTTGGTCGCATTCCTGGGACTCCAAGCACGTCTTTGTCAGGTCTCATGTTTTCCTTGTCCCAATAAAATCCATGTGTTGGGTGAAGGGTAAGGAAATACATTGCATTATTACTTGGTGCTGATGCACCTTCTGCTGCAGTGCATGGCCCAATGTTGGCCAAACTCCTGTCGAAATTCCTTCTATTGACATGATTAACCTCATCCATAAAATAGTTTTAGTCTGCTTCCATGTTTTCGACAATCCCATCATATTTCCATATTGCCACCCTTTGGTGCATTGAGGATGGAACTGCCCCGATTCCATGTATCCATTCACGTTCTAGAAGAAGATTGTAATTCATCTTCGCCTCAATTACCATTAACATGGTGGGTCTTGTTATGGTACCTACAGTTAATTCTACTTGGACCACTCCTAGAGTTTGTCCAATTTTTCCTTCATAGTTTGACAGCACCATGTTGTGTGGTTTGATGTCGGTGTCGAACATCTCAATCCTCTTCAATAGGAATTGAGGCATCAACTTCACAGCTACCCCACCATCCACTATAACTTTATTGATGCCCACCTATTCAATTTTAGCCCTAATAAATAAAGGCTTAAGGTGGTTTTTCATACCTGCATCTGGCCTTTCGAAGAAGGCATTCTGCTCTTCAACGGTGCCATTATTCATGACATAGTAACATACAAGTTTGTGCTTTGTCATTTCTAATTCGTCAGCCTCTTCGGAGTCTTCGACCTCAGTAACCTGGTCGTACTCATGTGGTAAGACAGAAACCACATTGCAATTTATTTGCAAACAAGATTCTCCATCGGAATTAAAGCTGTGATACAGTAGGAGAACTGACTTGAGGTTTTGCGTTTCGTCACAAATGTCGCGGTTTAGCAAGAGTCACCATCGACTTTTATTTTATCCAAAAGGAAAGGTAAAAAAGCACAGGAAAGACCTTTGAGATGTTTTCTTGAGTTCGGGGGGTAGATTATGAAAAGGGAAGGTGCTAGCACCCTTTTCATCCATGGTTTTCCATGGGCTCTTAGTTACTTGCTTAGATCACTTGCTTTGCTTTTGAAATTGTTTGAAATGGTGCTTTGTGTTTGGTGTGGTTTTGAAAGTATTTTGAAAAGAGGCCATCGTTTAGGAAATCTTTGTAATGATTCTCGTTCGTAAGAATGTATACAAAGATGTATTGTCTTTTGAAAAATGTTTCAATGTTTTGAAATATGTTTGGAAAATGTTTTGAAATGTGTGTGTTTGTTTTTGAAAATAGCAAGGATTGTTTGGAAGATAGCAAGTAACTAGGAACTATCTACCCTACTCAAATGTCTTTCTTATGCATTTTTATTCCTTTGACATTGTTGATTTACCATTGATTTGGTAAGCAAACCTATCTTTGGATGTAAACGGGACGAGCGTGGGTTATCATATAACCATGATAGCAATGTTGCCAAGTATCTTAGCATGTTTGAGGGACCAAGATCATTTTGTTTTAGGCAACCTTTTGATAGCGTCATCGAGGGACTATGATATTTTGTTTTGTTTTGTTTTGCCAAGATACTTTGCATGCATACCATAGCCATTTTTAGGCAACCAAGTGGGTGAAATCCTAGAGGTGCTTATGTGCAATGTGTGTCATTTTACATGCATTTTGATTGTCTTGGATTAGGTCATTCTATTTGTTTGTTTTTCGTCTTATCATGCAAAACCCTAATTTACTACACAAGTATAAATGCGATAAATTGCGTAAACTAAACTAAACTATTACAACAATTATTATGGGAGAGGGGATACAAGTTTTTGAATGGGGATATTGCACAAAAATAAACCCTAAAATAACTATTACAACCCAATTGAATTACATGCAAATTAAATAAATATACAAATATTAAAAATGCAATAAAAATGTATTTATGTAAAAAAAGTTTTGTATTTGATTTTTGTATGGAAATATGATTTACTTAAGCCCTAAATATAAGAGAAAAATATTATTGTTTTTGAAAGGGTGAAACCCTAGTTTTTGATTTAAAAGAAAATAATGTTTTCTATATTATTTATTTTGTCCATTTTTTATACAAGAAAAATAATAAATAAAATTATGTACAAATATTAAAAATTAAAATATGTATGAAAATGATTATTTTATGTGTGAAATAATAAAATAAAAATGTATAGTATTTTTATTAAATGTATTTATAATTTATTTAAGAAATTAAAGTATATTACCCTAATAAAACTATTTTTTATGCCAAAAAATAATAAATAAAATAAAATAAAATGCAAAAAATAAAGAAAATATTTTTCATGATTTTTTATGATTCAGAAAATTAAATAAAAGCAATAAATATAAAAATGAAAAGAAAATATGAAAAATATACAAAATAAAGCCAGGGGGTGCAAATATCAAGTCAGGGGGTGTGGAAAGTAAAAAAGAAGGGCCCAAGCGCGCCAAGGCCCAGACAGGTCATCCATGTCCTCCAGCTTCATCCTTCTGAACGTGTTTTTGCTTCAAATCTGTAACTTGCTATAGCTTGCATAAAAATGAAAACCCATAACATAAAAAATGTAGCGTGTAATCTCACGATTCTAATGATATAAAATTTGTAACCTAACTCTCAAAGATTAGAGAGAATTTAATCAGCCCTAAATCGTGACCTAATTATTTCAGCAACTTCAAACTTCAAATTCTCTTAGCTCAGTTAACATAAATGAAAAGTATGCATATGTACAACTTCACCATGTTAAGGACTACATTTTTGCTTCACAAATCGTGGCTTGAGGATGCCTAAATAGAGAGATAGAGTTTTGAAAAATACCTCCTTCAGCTGGATTTGGATATGACAATGTGGGGACTTTGAGTGAGGCCTGAGGATCGTGTGAGCTTCCTTGAAGTTCCTTCAAGCTATTCCAATGCTTATGGTGCTTTGTGGATGGCCAGAACTTCTTGCACAAGTCAATCTGCAACCTTCAAGTTTGAAAATGGAAATGGCTGAAACAGAGCTTACAGGTACAGGATGAATGCTTGGACTGCTTTGGTATAATGTGAATGAAGTGTTTCAAAGGTCAAAAGGAAAAACGCACGAGCCAAAATGAAGTTGGCAAGAGTTTTGCAGAAACTGGCAGTTTGGGCAGAAAAATGAAGTTTTTGTGTTTTGGAGAGTTTCAGATGTTTAGCATTTGTGTCTTAGATTGTGATAAGTTTGTGTATCTGTCTAGAATGATACAAAGTCCACCCTTTATCAGCTTGTACAAGTTTTGAACTTTTGGCCAACTTTCTTGCATTTGAAGAAAAGTTGAAGTGACTTGTGCAATAGGCCTGTCCTTGCTTGCTTGCTAGCTGTAGAGAGTTGGTATGCTTTGCTTGAAACCTGTGGAAATTGTTTGTACCAAAGGAACAAGTCCAAGGCTCAAGGCTGATAAAGTTGGAAAAGCTTGCCTTTATGAAAATGGCAATGTGCCCTTTATGTCTATTATGGAAAAATCCCTTGTACAATGTTCCAAAAGTCAAAATAAAGCCATTAACCTCTGAGTTTGCATTTAATTATGGAGTGTAGAAGGAGTTTAGGACCTGTAATGCAAGGTACAAGCATGCAAGGATCTGATTTGCAACTTGGTCTCATGTAAAAATGGCTTGAACAAAAGTGACAAAATGCCAATTTCTCTTCTTCGATTCTGCCTAACCACAAATGATCTTGGAGAGTTATTAGACATTTTGGAAAGCTTGCAATGTGATATACAATCCATCTTTGAAATGCATTTTGAGATACCTCTTGGAATTAGGTGAAAAATGTCCATGAAGTTAGGTCAAAAACCTGCCTAAATTAGGGCAAAATTTCACTAAGTTATTTAGTTAATGGACTCCTATTCACAAAATTATATCTTGATATCCAAGCATATTTTGGGAAAACTTTGTGAAGAAAAGTTGTATATTTCATGGAGGACTACAACTTTCATGTTGGAAGTTTTCTTTGAATCCAATTGCATCATGGTGAAAAAATGGTGAAAAGTTGGGAAAAAATAAGAAAATTTCCTTACTTAGAAAAATTCTAAGTTATGAAAAATTTTCAAATTAAAACCCTAATTTGCAAAATTGATTTTCTTGGTGAACAAGTTTCATATTTTGACATATCTTGATGAATTATGACCCTTGGCACTTGATCTTGACCAAAAAGTCAAAGTTTGACTTTTCAGTGTACAATTGACTTTGGTCAGTTGACTGGAAAATTCATCTGTCAATCCAATGGACTTGATATCTTTTGAACCATGTAATTAGGTCAAGATGATGCCATTGAGTCCTTGAAATCATGTTTGAACCCAATTGGCCATTGTCTAGGTTAAAAATTAGAAATTGCCCTTTCTCAGTCAAAACCCTAATTTTGACCATTTTGCCCTTTTGATGATTTGATCAAATTTCTTGAGGAGTTGTGATCCAAACTTGATAAAATGATACATATGAGTCTAAAATGTTGTTGTGGATAAAAAATTATGATGTTTGACTGTAAATTGGCCATGGTTGACTTTTTCCCCAATACAACTGATATTTAGGTCAAATGTCCAATTGACTGGTCAAAAATGTGATTCAAGGCTTGAAACTTAACATGAGCAATCTTAGGGGTCCAAGATGGTGTATGAAAGTTACATGAAGCATTGATGGTCCAAAAATACTACAACAGCTGCCCCTATTCAATCTTCTTGAACCTGAAGAGTTAGATTTGCGAGTTTTGTCGTTCGTGACTCGAAGGTAAAAGATGATTGGACACTAGAGTGCCCGTAAATTTGCACTCGTCAAAGTGTAGTTGAGGGAATGGGCTTAAAGATTCCATTTGGAGAGGTGATATAATCTTTTTGGAGATGGGCTTTTAGATGCCATCCAAGAATGTTTGTTGTTAATCAGAAGAATGAGCATCAGAATGGTATCCGTATCTGGAACGTATCTGAGCTGTATCTTGAACTTGACTCTGAATAAGTGACAAAATGGAAACCGTTTCTGAAGCGTATATGAACTGTGAGAATCTGAATAAGTAATCTGAATGAGTGACAGAATGGCTTCCGTGTTTGGAGCGTATCTAAGCTGGGGAAAATCAGAACAAGTGACAGAATGGCAACCGTGTCTGGAGCGTATCTGAACTTGAATCTGAAAGCTGAATCTGAATGAGTAACAGAATGACTTCCGTGTCTGGAGTGTATCTCAACTGTATTTGAAGTTGAGATCTGAATGAGTAACAGAATGACTTCCGTGTCTGGAGTGTATCTGAACTGTATCTGAAGTTGATATCTGAATGAGTAATATAATGACTTCCATGTCTGGAGTGTATCTGAACTGTATCTGAAGTTGAGATCTAAATGAGTAACAGAATGACTTCCGTGTCTGGAGTGTATCTGTACTGTATCTGAAATCTTTGAACATTGTTAATGATAGCTGTTAATCTTATCCTGAAAAGGGTAAAATGTTAGCTGAAACACAAAGTTATGTTGCATGAAATGTATGATGCAATAAATGTGCTTTATCAATGTTTATGATATATGGATGTAATGTATACGCATGTAAGCTGATTTGCGGTTTTGCTGAGGAAAATAAATCCTTGATAACTGGGGATTATAAATCCTTAACTGCTGCCGGGGAAAAGAAATCCTTGACTGCTGAGGATAAGAAATCCTTGGCGACTGTTGGGGATTAAAAAATCCTTGATGACTTCACTGGGGATATGGGGATCCTTCATATCTTGAAGTTGGAGTACTGAAAAAAAATCTGTTGTGAGAGTAAAGCCATGTATTGCCTGAGAAATCTGCTTGGAGAATTCAGAGAACTTTGGTGACGTCTATTAGATATTACACAAAGGGAAACCTTGTTCTGCTGGGAAATAAGAATGGGAATCTTCATTCTGTTGAGGAGTCCAGAGAGTTTTGATGACTCTTACCAGGGAAAAATGAGAATCTTCATTCTATTAGGGAGTAATGAAAACTCTGTGGGGAAGAAGCTTATTCTTGCTGGTAAACAAAGTGAAGACTCTGAGAAAAAGCTTATTCATGTTTGGGAGAAAGTTCAGGAGTTTGGGTTGTCTGCCACTCTACTGGGGAATTCTCAGAATTTGTTGTCTGGTTTTCAGGCTTCAAGATAACTTGATGGGGGATTGATAGTTGGAAATTTCAGCTCCGCTAGGGATATGTAGTTCAAAGTTTTGGCTCCAATGGTTTGAAGTTTCTGCTCCACTAGGGATTAAGAGTTTGAAACTTTGGCTCCGCTGGGGATCTTAATGATGTACTGTAGGGATTGTTCATGGAATAGCCTAAAGATGTTTTCCTATTATTTCAACTTGTAAGTAATTGCTCTTTTTTATCCTGTTTATTTGTAAATAGTAATTATTTTCAAATGCATATGTTCATTAATGAATCATTGGACGTTTTTGCAAATAAAACACAAGTGTAAGAGGCAAATAGTTTTCTGTACTTTGAAAGAGATATCTTTGTATTTACTTTGAATAAGTATTTTGTACAAAGGAGACATACATCCTAGTAAGAGGACGATGTCATAAAAATTGAGAGAAATTTATACAAAGAAAGATAGCTATGTGTAAAAAATCCCATGGGGTTCCCATTCTGCTATAGCCTTTGTATCTCTGAATATCTTGTCCATTCGTTGCTTCGTCCGAAGATGATTGGATTGATCAGAAGCTCCAGGTTTTTCTGTGAAGAGATTGTCCTTAAAGTGATCCGACGAGACATAGTTATACACTTTAATTCCCTAACTTTTTCCTGGACCGTCCTTTCAGGTTTTCGATCCACCGGGAAACCCTTTTTTATCTAAGTCGCCCTTTCGGGTTTTCAACTTGTTGGGTGTACAATTTTTTTTATTTATCCCTAATTTTTGCCCGAACCTTTTTGGTTCGCCGGGATGCCCTTGTTTTGCCTAGGTGTGTCAACCTAGCGGGTCTCTTATGCGTAGTATCTTTTGACTATGTCTGTGTTCGCTGGGTGCAGCAGGTCGTCGCCGTCCATGGTGGTTAAGATCATTGCCCCACCAGAAAAGATGTTCTTAATCACAAATGGTCCTTCGTAGGTAGGAGTCCATTTGCCCCTGGGATCACTTTGTGTCAAGATGATGCGCTTGATCACTAGATCTCCAACTTGATACACTTGGCGTCTGAATTTCTTGTTGAAAGCTTTGATCATCTGTTTTTGATACGTCTGACCGTGGCAAACAACAGTAAGTCTCTTTTCATCAATTAAGTTCAACTGATCAAGTCGGGTCTAGATCCAATCGTCTTCACTCAAACCTGCATCCCTCATGATTTTTAAGGAGGGGATCTGAACCTCAATAGGTAAAACAGCCTCCATGCCATAAACTAAAGAATAGGGTGTTGCCCCATATGATGTGCGAGCCGTGGTACAGTACATGTGGAGAGCAAACGGTAGCATCTTATGCCAGTCCTTGTAGGTGACTGTCATTTTTTGTATGATCTTTTTAATGTTTTTGTTCGCAGCTTTGACTGCACCATTCATCTTTGGCTGATAGGGGGATGAATTGTGATGTTGAATCTTGAACTGCTCGCACAAGGCGGTGATTATAATATTATTAAGGTTTGTACCGTTATCAGTGATGATCCTTTCGGTAATACCATACCGGCAAATGAGATTCTGCTTGATGAAGAGGGCAACAACATTCTTAGTAACATATGCGAAGGAAGCTACTTCTACCCACTTTGTGAAGTAATCAATGGCCACTAGAATGAAGCAGTGTCCATTGGAGGTTGTAGGCTTGATCTCTCCAATCATATCGATTCCCCACATAGCAAAGGGCCAAGGAGCTGTTAAGACATTTAGAGGAACCGGGGGCACGTGTACCTTGTCTGCATAAATTTGACATTTATGACAAGTCCGGGAGTGTTGATAGCAGTCGGCTTCCATGGTAGACCAGTAATAGCCTGCCCTTAGAATCTTCTTAGCCATCGTATGCCCGCTAGAGTGAGTGCCAAAGGTACCTTCATGCAGTTCGGCCATAATCCTTTCAGCTTCAATCTTGTCTACACAACGGAGCAGAATAGAATCATGATTGTGTTTGTACAAGATGCCATTACTTAGGAAGAACTTAGCTGAGAATCTCCTTAAGAACTTTTTGTCATTGACTGAAGCTCCTTCAGGATATTCTTGAGCCTCAAGATACCTTTTGACTTCATGAAACCATGGTCGGTCCACTACTTCTTCGGTATTAATCTCGTAACAGTGTGCAGGTTCGTCCATCCGTTCAATGGTGATATGGGGAGCCTCATTATCCCAATTAATTCTAAACATGGATGACATTGTAGCTAGAGCATCTGCTAGCTAATTTTCTTCTCGCGGGAAGTGCTTGAAGGTAATCTGCTCGAAATATGGTAGCAATGTCAAGACATGTTCTTTGTAAGGGATAAGGTTAGGGTGCTTAGTGTCCCACTCTCCTTTGATTTGACTGATGACTAAAGCTGAATCCCCAAACACAAATAAAGATTTGATTCCTAAGTCTATGGCATCCTTGAGACCAAATATGCAAGCTTCATACTATGCCATGTTGTTCGTACAGTTGAAGCAAAGTCTGGCAGTGAAAGGAGTATGGCAACCTTCTGGGGATATGAGTACCGCGCCGATACTGTTACCAAGTGAATTGGATGCCCCATCAAAGTACAGAGTCCATCGGGATCCTTGTTCAGGTCCGTCATATGGTCTGAAATCTTCAACTTTGTTTAATGTCATGATGTCTTCGTCAGGGAAGTCAAACTTCATGGGTTGATAATCTTCTACAGCTTGATGAGCTAGATGATCAGCTAGCACACTGCCCTTTATAGATTTTTGGGTCGTGTACTGTATGTCATACTCTGTTAGGATCATCTTCCATCTAGCTATCCTTCCAGACAAAGCAGGCTTCTCGAAGATGTACTTTATCAGATCCATCTTAGATATCAGCAAAGTGGTATGAGTCAACATATACTGTCTTAGCCGGAAAGCAACCCATACCAAAGCGCAACAAGTTTTCTCGAGCAATGAATATATGGTTTCACAGTCTGTAAACTTTTTGCTAAGGTAATAAATGGCATGCTCTTTTCAACCAGACTCGTCATGCTGCCCCATTACGCACCCCATTGAGTTCTCTAAGACGGTCAGATACATGATTAGTGGTCTTCCCTCAACTGGTGACATCAAGATAGGAGGCTCTTGTAAATACTCCTTAATTTTATCGAAAGCAATTTGACAGTCATCATTCCACTTAACTACCTGATCTTTCTTCAACAGCTTAAAGATCGGTTCACAAGTAGATGTTAAGTGAGAAATGAACCTAACAATGTAGTTTAGGCGTCCCAAGAAACCTCTGACCTCCTTCTCAGCGCGAGGAGTAGGAATTTCTTATATAGCTTTGACTTTGGCAGGATCAACCTCGATGCCTTTGTTGCTGACAATGAAACCCAAGAGTTTATCGGACCGGACTCCGAATGTGCACTTGTTAGGGTTTAACCTTAGCTTGTACTCCTTCAACCTGACAAACAGCTTTTGCAAGTGATCAAGGTGTTCTTCTTCAGTTTGTGATCGGGCTATCATGTCATCTACGTAGACCTCTATCTCATGATGTATCGTATCATGAAACAAAGCTACCATGGCGCATTGATAGGTTTCCCCGACATTCTTCAGTCCGAATGACATCACTTTGTAGCAGAACGTACCCCACTGTGTAACAAAAATAGTTTTCTCCATGTCCTCAGGTGCCATTTTGATCTGGTTATAGCCTGAGAATCCGTCCATGAAAGAAAATACTTTGTGCTGAGCTATATTGTCAACCAGGATGTCGATGTGCGGAAGTGGAAAATCATCTTTAAGGCCGACCCTGTTTAAATCTCTATAGTCCACACACATTCTTACTTTTCCGTCCTTCTTAGGCATGGGAAAAATATTAGCAACCCATTGTGGATAGGAAGTAACAACCAGAAATCCAGCATTGAACTGCTTCATAACTTCTGCTTTGATCTTCTCTGACATGTCAGGTCTCATGCGGCGGAATTTTTGTTTCACTGGTGGACAGTCTTCTCTTGTGGGTAGACGGTGTACCACAATGTATGTATCGAGTCCCGGCATGTCTTCGTATAACCAGGAAAAGATCTCAACATAATCATGCAACAACTGAATTAGGCGCTCCTTGACACTCAGCTCTAGGTTAGCACCCACTCTGATTTCATTTTTGTCTTGCTCAGTACCCAAGTTGATCGTATCCAACAGATCTTCATGAGGCAGAATAACTCTTTCCTCTTGTTGTAGTAATTTGGCCAATTCCCCTGGCACCTGACAATCTTCCTCACCTTCGTATTTGGCTTGATAGATCAGATCTTCAGAGTCACTGAAGGCTATAGCAGTATCGTTACCCATGGGATCCGGAATGGAAGGGTACCTGCATTTGTGAGTGTGGGTGTGTGTAAGGGTATAGCCATCTTAAAACAACAAAATGTAAAAGAAAGACAAAGAGCACAAAAGGTTTAAATATGAAAAGCGTCCATGATTCATTAAATGACATATGAAAATGAAATAAAGACCCTTACAAATGGACCAATGTGCCTCGGGTAAGACACACGGTTGAAAAAGTACGAATTGTTTGTGAATTATTACAGATCCAACAGAAATGGAAAAGATAAATTACTGCGGTATGAAAGTAATCGGAACAAAATCTTTTGCTTCCCAGTTGCACAGTCCTCCGCCGACAGTAGGAAAAATCCAGTCTTCCAGGCTGCCATCTTCTTCACTGTCCTCTAGTGGATTAACCCCTTGGTGGCTGATCTTCACATGTGGCCCTCCGGAACGGGCGCGACGCACAATCTTCTGAGTGGTCGAGGTAAATCCCAAGCCGAATTTGTCTGATTTGTAGGGAAAGTCTGGAAGCTTACCCCAGATGGTGGATCCGCCTTCTTCCACTACTGCCCTTGCATCCTTTAGAGAAGACATCCGAGGTTAAGGTCTTGTGATCTCAGGAATTAAGGATACCGCCTTGGTCGCCGCTATTTCCTGAGAGACTTCTTCAAAATGTTGGAAAGGGGTTTCGATGAACTCGCCATCTAATTCCACATATCGGAATGAATTCAGATGACTAATCATGTATTCCTCTTCCCAATGGACAATTATGATCTTCCCTTGGATAGGGTACTTCAGCATCTGATGCAAAGTCGAGGTGACCGCACCGGCATTGTGAATCTAGGGACGTCCCAACAGGCAAGAGTAAGAAGGACAGCTGTCTATCACATAGAATGTTGAATTGAACGTCTGGGTTCCCACCTTGATCGGGATGTCCACCTCCCCTTGGACCATCCTTTTAGAGCCGTCAAATTCTCTCACAATTATATTACTGGGTTTCAGGGTTAGGCCTTCACAATCCAACCTATCAAGGGCCTTCTTTGGTAAGACGTTCAGAGATGAACCAATATCTACCAAGACGTGGGCTAATGTCGTCCCTCTACACTCCACTGAGACATGCAGCGCATCATTGTGTTTTCTCCCTTTGGAGGTAAAGTCTGCATCAGAGAAACCCAGGCCATTGTCAGCTGTCAGACTAGCCACACACTTCTGGAATTGATCTGCAGACGTCTCTTGCGGCACATAAGCTGTCTTCAGAAATTTTACCAAAGCGTTAGCATGTGCCTCAGAGCAAAGCAGCAATGCTAACATAGAGATTTTGGAGGGGGTATGCCCCAGTTGTTCAACCACATCATAATCACTTTTCTTAATTATCCTCGGGATTTATTCCATCTCCTTCTTGGATGTCTCAGGAATAGCTAGTGATTGAGCCTTTGTCAGAACAGGCTCCTCTTGAACATTCTTTCCTTTATTCTCAGCAGTGGAAGTAAGGATAGGAATTGTATTGTCAATGTTGGTAGGTACACTTGCAGGTGTAATCACTGGTACATATGTAATCTTCGAAACGACCACGGGTCCAAAGACTGCCTTTGGAGGCGCAATCTCTGGAGAGAAAGTTCTTCCACTACAGGTAATTTTGCTTGTTCCAGCAATGTTACTGATGTCGGAACTGTCCTCTTCAGAGCTCTCCTCTTCGGCAGTCTGTTCAATCTGTTTGACACCATGGTAGTAGATTTCTCCACCATAGTTCCATGGTACCGTCTTATCTGATTTGTATGGGGTTGGCCCGGGCATTGTCATCTTAAGCGGAGTAGTCACAGGAGCGGATCTAATCCTAACGGGTTTTTTAGGAACCCTGGAAGGATTGGCGTATATGATTATTATTGAAACTTCTGGAACTGGAATGGGTGAAACAGGAGCTTTCTCAAACAAAATTTCCTGGTTATCAATCAGTTGTTGGATACCTTTCTTCAACAGAGGGCAGTCAAATGATGAGGACAGACAAGTATGGCAATCTTTTTCACAACCTGGGAACACCCGAGCCTTTAGCAAATTCAACTTAATGGTCGAGAGAGGAGTCAGCAATTCATCCACGGTGTTAACAAATAAGTCTTCCTCAACAGCGTTGGCATTGTGTCCATGCCTAGGCATCGGAGCAGAAATAACATTTAGTTTTTCCGGCGCTTCAAACTTAACTTCCTTCGCGTCTATCAGATCTTGTATCTTGTTATTCAGAGCCCAACAGTTATTGGTGTCGTGCCCTGGACTTTCAGAGTGGTATACGCACCTGGAATTCAGATGGTAGTGGGGAGATGTAGTATTGGGATTTTTAGGGGCCTCTTTCAGCATGGCCAGATTCAACTTCAAAACATGTGGTAGGACTTGAGCTGGAGTCATGTTTATTTTGGTGAATTGCCGTACAGACCTTTCCACCCTTTGCTGATTATTTCTTGGCTGGTTATTCCTTGGCTGATCATTCCTTGGCTGGTCCGATGCAAGCTTTTGAATCATAACGGACCCCACCGTTGATCGGCGCTCGGTTCTTCCCTGATTTCTCTGTGCATAGGCAGCAGACACTTCCTTCTTTCCAGTGAAGGGCTTTTTTACAGCAGCAGAGGTAGATGCATCTTTCTGAATTTTCCCGCTTCTTATACCGGCTTATATCCTCTCGCCAGTCAAAATCAATTCTGTAAACCCTGCAGAGGAACTCCCAATCAGATGATTAAAGAAAGGACCTAACAGAGTTCCCAAGAACATGTCCACTATCTCCCTTTTAGATAAAGGTGGTTTCACCCTTCCGGCTAAATCCCTCCACTTTTGGGCGTAGTCTTTGAAGCCCTCATTTGATACCATCGCCATACTCTGGAGTTGAGTACGGGTTGGTGCCAAATCGGTGTTGTATTGATACTGTTTATAGAAAGCGGCTGCTAAGTCTTCCCAATTATGGATATCAGTCATCTCCAACTGGTAGAACCAATCAAGCTGCATTCCTGATAAACTGTCCTGGAAAAAGTGGACCCATAAATCTTTGTCAGCAGAATGCAGCTGAATTTTCCTGACATAAGATCTGAGATGCATTTTGGGACAAGACAACCCATCATACTTGGCAAATAGTGGCACTTGAAACTTCGGAGGGATTAATATTCCTGACACCAACCCTAACTCCTCAAAATCCAGTCCCGGTACTCTCTGTACTTCTATGGTAGCTAGACGCTCTTCCAAGTTTTTATATTTGTCATCCGCCGGAGGGTATTATTGTTCAGAGTAGTCCTCTTTTTCTACTTTAGAATCAGATGGCACTGCCGTTTCTTTTCCTTTTCTTTCCCCTTCCTCAGAGTTTGTTGGAAATTCTTAGGTTCTTCTGGCTTGTCCCTCAAACCTTCTTCCCATGATAACCACACCGCCTGGCTTCTTATTCTTTTTCTCTTTCTCTTTCTCTAGTAGAGTCTTGAGCTCCTCCTGCCCCTTGGCTAAGGTCAGGAGTAGCTGTTGAAATTGTGAATTCTGAGCTTGCAAGTCTTTAACCGTTTGTTCAAGATCCATCTTGCTGAAATAAACAGTAGAAGGATGAGGAAACTTGTTGCAAAGACTTGTTTATGCTCATGATGCATGATATGTATTCATGCAATGTTTTCAAGGATTTGAAAATCAAATTTGTTTCAAACAAAAAGGAAACACACGTTATATTAATAAAATAGAATTTGAGTACATCAATGCCCCTAGGGCAAAATAATACAAAATTCTAAGATAAAAAGACGTTGCGCATCTCTTCGGTGCAATGTAGGTGTTGAGAGTCTTCTCTTCGTGAAGTAACCGAGTGAGTTCTAAAACCTTCTTCTTGCTTGCATAGAATTGGGCTTCGAAAGTATCGCGTTCTCCCTTGAGCTGTATCCAACTCCTTTGTAAGTCTTCGAGTGATGTTGGCATGTCAGGATGTAGGAGGGTATATGGAACATCTCTTTCCTTAACAAGCTCTATAATCACCGGGAGAACAGAGGGGTAAGGCATCATAAGACTTTGGGCGTGGGTTCGTACCCACTTGAGGTAAGGCTCAAGAGGGATGGAATTCTTGTGTCCTAAGGTCTTACTATCTACCTTGTTTGGCATCCTCCAAGCTCGGATAAACCTTTGTCAGAGTCCTTGATTGTCGTTGTCAAAGTCGAAAACCAAGCCTTGAATCAGCATGTCATGTGGGCCATTCCTTCGAGCATAACCAAACTGTCTCAGAGCCAAGCAGGGGTTGTAGGTGATGCCTCCCCTAATGCCAAGTAGAGGGACATTAGGGAATTCCCCACAACGGTCGACAATGATAACATTCTCTTTGAATCGAGAACACCAATGAATACCAGAATGTGTAAGTGTCATCAACCTTTGTGACCACCTCAAACCTTGCTCATTCTTCAAGACTGATTGGGGAAGATGAGAAATAAACCATCTTTCCAAGAGAGGAGTGCAACACATGAGAACACCTCTTTTCCTCATTGTACGAGTGTGAAAAGAGTGTAAGATATCTCCAAGCAATGTAGGCACCGGATTACGTGACATGAAGATTTTGACAACACTCACATCTATGAGTTGGTCAGGATTAGGGAACAAGACCATTCCATAGATGAGAAGAGCTACAATCTCCTCAAAATCTTGTAGGTCCAAAGAGTTCCAACAGGTTTGGGCCTTCTCAAACAAGAACTTTGCCAGGAAGCCTTTGACACCACTTCTAGTTTCCCAATGGGTTGTGACATCAGATGAGTGCAAGTGCAGGGCTTGAGCAATCTCTTATGGCTTTGGATCTCTTTCCGTACCGTTGAAGGTAGTTAATTGAGAATAGGAATCCTCAAGAGTTGAGAAGCAGTGATGCAAAGGATCAAAGAACTGGAAGAGAACTTTCATCATGTCTTCCTCTATGTTGGAAGTGACTAAGTTGAGTAGACGACCATGCCTCTAGGTGAATGGAGAGTTCTCAGGAACCCTTGAAGCTAGCTCCTTGAGTTGTGGAGGAATTCTTACAAGGTTGACTTAGATAGTTTTCCTGCGAAGTGAATCCATAACCTACAAAACAGTAACAAAGATGAATTTCCAAAATCCTTGAAATGGTTAGTGGATGCAAATGATGCTTCATGATGTCCATGATGTTATGCACAAGTATATATGTACAAGCAAATCACACAAGATCCTAGTTTAGGCTTGCATGGGGTTTCATAGGTAAGTACCCTCTTGAAGTTTAGTTGGCTCAACCTGTCCTAGAAATAGTAACCGGGTTCTAAGGAGCTCAATATCACTGGATTGTTTCCTTGTTCATTGTTTCAATTCAAGCCTCTTAACTGGCGACCGAAATATTCCAAGGAACCAACCCTCAATGAGTGTAGTATCGAGTATCTACCAACTTCGGACTACACCAAAGCCGGTCATCTCACTACATTCTAAAAGGCCAAGTTGGTCAAGTAAAGGTTCTAGAAGTTCGTTAGTGCTTCATGACATCACTCAGCGGCCCCGTATTCTCTTTGATTGACTCAAAGGCTACCGCTGCAGTGCATGGCCCAATGTTGGCCAATTTCCTGTCGAAATTCCTTCTATCGACATGATTAACCTCAGCCATAAAATAGCTTTAGTCTGCTTCTATGTTTTCGACAATCCCATCATCTCTCCATATTGCCACCCTTTGGTGCATTCAGGATGGAATTGCCCCGATTCCATGTATCCATTCACGGCCTAGAAGAAGATTGTAATTCATCTTTGCCGCAATTACCATTAACATGGTGGGTCTTGTTATGGTACCTACAGTTAATTCTACTTGGACCACTCATAGAGTTTGTTCAATTTTGCCTTCATAGTTTGACAGCACCATGTTGTGTGGTTTGATGTTGGTTTAGAACATCCCAATCCTCTTCAATAGGAATTGAGGCATCAACTTCACTGCTGCCCCACCATCCACCATAACTTTGTTGATGCCCACCTGTTCAATTTTAGCCCTAATAAATAAAGGCTTAAGGTGGTTTTTCATACCTGCATCTGGCCTTTCGAAGAAGGCGTTCTGCTCTTCAACGGCGCCATTATTCATGACATAGTAACATACAGGTTTGTGTTTTGTCATTTCTAATTCGTCAGCCTCTTCGGAGTCTTCCACCTCAGTAACCTGGTCGTACTCATGTGGTAAGACAGAAACCACATTGCAATTTATTTGCAAAGAAGATTCTCCATCGGAATTGAAGCTGTGATACGGTGGGAGAACTGACTTGAGGTTTTGCTTTTCGTCGCAAATGTCGCGGTTTAGCAAGAGTCACCACCGACTTTTATTTTATCCAAAAGGAAAGGTAAAAAAGCACAGGAAAGAGTCACCCCCTAAATCGAAATACTAAAGCCGCTATTTATACTACTTCGACCCTAACGGTCTTCTACACGAACTAATGCCACATTTCTGTTTGCATGTCTTCGACGAACTCAGATCCTTCCACATGTCTTTTTGGATAAGATCAAAGTATTTGAATTCAAATCTCCTTCTTATCTTGAGCGCCAATCTCTAAAGACGGCCGAACAAAAAAATGTTTGAAACCTTAGCCACATTTCGAATAACAATCTTTATTCAATAATTTGAATTGGTAAACCTTTCCAACGAATTTTACTCAATTCGAATCTCAACCTTTATGGCTTCACATAAATAAAGTAGTGGAATATTCTGAATTATATTCAAGTCTAACTTTAAAATCCTTAGTCGAAATTTCCAGCTAACACATAAATGTCAGATTTATGCAGATAAGGTCCATGTGCCTCCGACACTTCTTAATGTGATCTCTTCCCCATGGCCTTTCTCTATGTGGGGTATTGACATGATTGGGATGCTAGAACCCAAAGCTTCGAATGGACACCGTTTCATCTTGGTAGCAATTGATTACTTCACCAAATGGGTGGATGCTGCTTCATATGCCAATGTTACTAAGTAGGTGGTTGTGTGTTTCATCAAGAATAATCTTATATGCCGGTATGGTGTGCCGAGAAGAATTATCACCGACAATGGCTCAAATTTGAACAATAAAATGATGACAGAACTATGCGAAGAATTCAAGATTGTTCATCACAATTAATCTCCATACAGGCCAAAGATGAATGGGGCTGTTGAAGCTGCTAATAAGAATATCAAGCAAATTATCCAGAAAATGGTTGTTTCTTATAAGGATTGGCATGAAATGCTCCCTTTTGCTCTACATGGATATCGAACATTTGTCCGCACTTCAACAGGAGCAACCTCGTTCTCCTTGGTGTATGGAATGGAAGCTGTACTCCTAGTCAAGGTTGAGATTCCCTCTTTGCGTGTGATAATGGAAACCAAGTTTTCAGAGGCTGAATGGGTCCAGAACCAGTTTGACCAATTGAATTTGATCGAAGAGAAGATAATGACAACTTTGTGTCATAGACAATTATATCAGAAAAGGATGAAAAAAGCTTTTGATAAGAAGGTCAAAACTCGTGAATTAAGAGAAGGCGACCTCGTGCTCAGGAAGATCATGTCTTTTAACACTGATTCTAGGGGAAAGTGGACTCCCAACTTTGAAGGCCCATATGTTTTCAAGAAAGCCTTCTCTGGTGGTGCATTAATTCTTGAAACTATGGATGGTGAGGAGTTCCCACGTCCCATGAATGCTGATGCAGTCAAGAAATACTTCGCCTAAAGAAATAAAAGAACAACTCGCTAAGTTGAAAACCCGAAAGGGTGGCTTAGGCAAAAAAGAGCGTCTCAATAGGCCGAAAACCCGAAAGGGCGGTCTAGGCAAAAATTAGAGACATAAACATAATAAATTTCCCGCTAAGTTGAAAACCTGCAAGGGCAGCTTAGGCAAAAGTTAGGGACTTTCTTGGCAAGTAACTACATCAGACGAGACTTGATCATTGGAGCAACAATCTTCTCGGATTCTCATCACACTTCAACAGAAGTTACTGCTCAGGATTTCAAAAGTTGTTAGAGGGGATAGTGGTCATTGTATCTCAATGTATCTTTTCCATTATATATTACCATTTTCCAAACTTTGTAATTATCTATGGAGTCTCGCCATTTGCAGACTACCATTCTATTAATGAAATTTGAACTTTTACCCAATTCTTTGTATTTCTTATTTTATTTAGCTTGCAAAGACTCCATTTATTATTGATAATAACTTTCAAAGCAAAAAGATTAAATAACAAAATCAATTTTTTAAAAATAATTTACAATTTGCTTTTACTTTAGAATTTGTGATGCGGAAAAAAACAACAACAACAACAAAATGGTGATCCCAGGAATGGACAAACTCCAGTTTGTTTTAAGAAGTTTTTGTTCCCCTTGGGAAGGTTTACTCAGGATGATTCGCCGTATTGGGTTCGTGACTCTGGTATCCTTGATCAAGTTTGGATTCATTTCTCCTCTTTTCTGAATTTTCGTGATGTGAAGTTTCAATCCAAGATTTCTACGTTGAAGTTTTCGTTTGGTCTAATGGAAGTTCTTTTTTCAATAAGTTGGCACCATAATCACTCTTGAAGAACGCATGTCCCTGGTTTCTCTAGTGAAGAACTTGTTGTGGTTTTCCCTTTGAGGATGTGGTGTTAATCTCCCCAATGAAGTAGGCCTGAATTCCCCAGTGAATGTTTTGATGATTTGGTGTCCATCTGTTTTACTTGAGACTGGTTTTGCAATCCTCAGTAGAAGTGTTACTTTTGAAAACATTTGTTTCCCCGGTGAAGCCTGGAGAAGGATGTTCTATCCCTGTATCTGTACTATTTTATCACTTTGATTTGTTACTTCCGGATTGTGTTTCTCCCTAGTAAAGCTAAAGCAGGCAGTAGGTTTTGTTTCCTCAGTTGGAATTTACTTTTTCTTGGAATGATCATCTTGGATGTGATTTAGCTGAGTGTTGTTTGTGCCAGAGTTGGTTTTTCTTGGTTACTCCCAGGGTTGTATATTTGTTTTGTCAGCATACGCACGATAACACTCATACATTCATACAAAGACATGCATAGCTGAAATTGGAAAATCATTGTTCGTTGACATTTTTTAATGTTTGTTGACATAACACCCTGTTTTGCAGAGTTACGTTGTCCTCTCTTCAATAGAGTGTTGCACTTAAGCATAAAGCGCATATTGTTTCAATTTCCCCACTGAGTTATCCCTCGTGGAAGATTTTTTCTTTAGCCTTCCTGTACAGCTCTTTGTTTGGATGGATTTGGTTTTCCCTCTTGAGTTTATTTCTCAAAGGATGTATTTTGGTTGACTGTTTCATTCCAGTTTATTTCTGGTTTGAATCTGTGGTTCCACAATAATATTATGGGTTAATACCTATTTTCACCCCTGACATATAGGGTGTATTTGAAAAAACCCCCTGCCAAAAAAAAAGTTCCAATTGTTACCTTGACAAATTTTAAAAGTTTCAGTTTTTACCTTGAGAATGCCACATCCCTAAAAGGCTGATGTGGCTTATATTTTTGTTATATTTTTATTATTATTTTAATGACATGGCTTAATTAGTTGTCATTTTTAATTAATATTTAATTTTTAATTCCACATGGCATTTATATTAATATTTTATTAATTGAGTGTTAATTCAAAGTTAAAATTTTTTTGTCCTTCAACAGGATTTGAACCATGGACATTATGTTTGCAATAAACGCTTCTTACCACTAGACCAATGCATTTTCTTTGTAAAATATATGCATCAATAAATATTCATATCATTAACATATTAATTACAATTATCAATAAATTTTCTTAACTAGTTGATTTAAATAATTTTAAAAAAAATGTTTTACATATTTTATCTTTTTACTCTAACTTTTTTTAAATTTTAAATTTTTAAAAATCACTTAAATTTAAAAAAATCACTTAAATTTTCAAAAAACACTTAAATTAAAAAAAATCACTTAAATTTAAAAAAATAAGTTAAATTTAAAAAAATCACTTAAATTTTCAAAAATCACTTAAATTTTCAAAAGTCACTTAAATTTTCAAAAATCACTTAAATTTAAATCACTTAAATTTAAAATCACTTAAATTTTCAAAAATCACTTAAATTTAAAAAAATCACTAAAATTTAAAAAATAAGTTAAATTTAAAAAAAATCACTTAAATTTTCAAAAATCACTTAAATTTAAAAAAATCACTTAAATTTTCAAAAATCACTTAAATTTAAATCACTTAAATTTAAAATCACTTAAATTTTCAAAAATCACTTAAATTTTCAAAAATCACTTAAATTTTCAAAAATCACTTAAATTTTAAAAAATCACTTAAATTTTCAAAAATCACCTAAATTTTCAAAAATCACTTAAATTTAAAAAAATCACTTAAATTTAAAAAAATAAGTTAAATTTAAAAAAATCACTTAAATTTTCAAAAATTACTTAAATTTAAAAAAATTACTCACTTAAATTTAAATCACTTAAATTTAAAATCACTTAAATTTTCAAAAATCACTTAAGTGATTTTTGAAAATCACTTATTTAAGTGATTTTTGAAAATTTAAGTGATTTTAAATTTAAGTGATTTAAATTTAAGTGATTTTTGAAAATTTAAGTAATTTTTTTAAATTTAAGTGATTTTTGAAAATTTAAGTGATTTTTGAAAATTTAAGTGATTTTTGAAAATTTAAGTGACTTTTGAAAATTTAAGTGATTTTTGAAAATTTAAGTGATTTTTTTAAATTTAACTTATTTTTTTAAATGTAAGTGATTTTTTTAAATTTAAGTGTTTTTTGAATAAGTGATTTTTTTAAATTTAAGTGATTTTTGAAAATTTAAAATTTAAAAAAAGTTAGAGTAAAAAGATAAAATATGTATAAAACATTTTTTTAAAAATCATTTAAATCAACTAGTTAAGAAAATTTATTGATAATTGTAATTAATATGTTAATGATATGAATATTTATTGATGCATATATGTTACAAAGAAAATGCATTGGTCTAGTGGTAAGAAGTGTTTATTGCAAATATAATGTCCGTGGTTCGAATCCTGCTGAAGGACAAAATTTTTTTAACTTTGAATTAACACTCAATTAATAAAATATTAATATAAATGCCATGTGGAATTAAAAATTAAAAATTAATTAAAAATGACAACTAATCAAGCCATGTCATTAAATAATAATAAAAATATAACAAAAATATAAGCCACATCAGCCTTTTTAGGGATGTGGCATCCTCAAGGTAAAAATTGAAACTTTTAAAATTTGTCAAGGTAACAATTGGAACTTTTTTTTTGGCAGGGGGGTTTTTCAAATACACCCCATATGTCAGGGGTGAAAATAGGTATTAACCCTAATATTATTTACTTTGGATTTCTGAAAGCTTCGAGTTTTGGTTTGTGCATTTATTTTGCACAAGAAGACTTTATCTCCTCAGCAAGAATATCATGGCATTTCCCCAGGAAGTCATATTTCTTTCCCTAGGAAGCCATATTTCTATCCCTGAAAAGTCATTTCTTTTTACAATCCTCCATGACAACAAGTAGCAGGTCTCTTTATTTGAGAAACTTGTGATTCCCTGTAAAAGTCGACATAACCTTTTTTGCTATCTCCTCTATGAGTGGATAGTTTACGCCAGTGGAGGGCAAGATTTTTAAATTCGCAAAAACAGCTCATTGTGGAATCTTTGCAAGTGGAAGTATCTTTATTTGAGACAACCTACATATTACCCTTTCCAGGCGGAGTGCCTTGGTAAAAGAAGAAGTTGAGACCCGTTCTAGGCAAAATGCCAGAATTTTAGGGAAACTTGTTATCTTTTTGCTACCCTCAGTGAACGTTGGTAGTTCATCGTCAGTGAATGGCGATGCTATGATATTTTATCTTTCTACCTTCAGTGAAAGTTGGTAGATCATCATCAGTGAAAGTTAGTGCTTGTTATCTTTTTTCTGCCTTCAGTGAACGTTGGTAGTTCATCGTCAGTAAACAGTTATGCTATTATATTTTCTCTTTCTACCTTCAGTGAAAGTTGGTAGATCACCATCAATGAAAGTTGGTACTTGTTATCTTTTTGCTACCTTTAGTGAATGTTGGTAGTTCATCGTCAGTGAACGGCGATGCTATGATATATTCTCTTTTTACCTTCAGTGAAAGTTGGTAGATCACCATCAGTGAAAGTTGGTGTTTGTTATCTTTTTGCTACCTTCAGTGAACGTTGGTAGTTCATCATCAGTGAACGGCGATGCTATGATATATTCTCTTTCTACCTTCAGTGAAAGTTGGTAGATCACCATCAGTGAAAGTTGGTGTTTGTTATCTTTTTGCTACCTTCAGTGAACGTTGGTAGTTCATCATCAGTGAACGACGATGCTATGATATTTTCTCTTTCTACCTTCAGTGAAAGTTGGTAGATCACCATCAGTGAAAGTTGGTGTTTGTTATCTTTTTGCTACCCTCAGTGAATGTTGGTAGTTTATCGTCAGTGAATGGAGATGCTATGATATTTTCTCTTTCTACCTTCAGTGAAAGTTGGTAGATCACCATCAGTGAAAGTTGGTAGATCACCATCAGTGAAAGTTGGTGTTTGTTATATTTTTGCTACTTTCATGAACATTGGTAGTTCATCGTCATTTAACGATGATGCTATGATATATTCTCTTTCTACCTTCAGTGAAAGTTGGTAGGTCATTAGCAGTGAACGTCGATTATTGTTATCTTTTTGATACCCTCAGTGAATGTTGGTAGTTCATCGTCAGTGAACGGCGATGCTATGATATTTCTTTTCCTTCTACCTTCAGTGAATGTTGGTAGATCACCGTCAGTGAATGTCGGTTTTGTTATTTATTTTCCTTCTACCTTCAGTAATCGTTGGTAGCTTTACCTCCAGTAGAAGTTGGTGTATCCTTTTACCTTTTTACCATCCTCTCTGAGTCGGATCTTTTGACCCACCAGTGATTTATTTTCCTGGTTGGGTCGCTCTCTTGTTTCTTTATTTTTTGTTACATCCCCAGGGGTGTTTTGCGTGCCTTTGGATTTGTCCATGTGCACTCATATTCATAAGCATTGCATGGCATCTTAGGGCCAAAAATAGGGTTTGTTTTATATTTAAGTATCTTCGATCGTGTCGACTAGAAGATTTTTAACCTTCATATCTCTGGATGGAAGAAACTTAAATAAGGGAAGCTGTTGTACCCCAATTTTTGCCCCTAATATCCCTTCACCATACCACATTGATTCAATCACAATAAGATCACATTAGGGCTTTTGGTGCTCCTCCCTATCTTTAGCTTTGATCTTTGAGGAACCACCAAGCACCTTGACTTGTTTTTTCTTGTGTAATAATTTATGTTTTGTTTTGACTTTACTTTTAATTAATAAAATGCAATGTTGGTTTGTCTTACTTGTTAACAATGCAGGTAAAGGCAATAAGGCTTAGCAAGTTGATCCATGGGTTCATGAGTTTATTTCCATGACCTAGTCAATGAAGCTTGAGAAGTTAAAACCTCACCATTGAAGTTGTTTTGGAAGGGATGGCATGGCAAGGTTATTTTGGTTCACTACATTTCCAAGTTATCAAGATTGATTCAAAAGTACAAGGGGTTGATTGAAGAAGTTGTCATGCTTGGACAAGGCCTTGTTCCCATTGATCACAAGTGCATATTTCTCTCAATTCTCAAGATATGGAAGTGGTTATGGTTTCTATGAGTTCTAATTATCATCCTCAACAACTTATATTTAAAAAGCATTTGTTTTGGTACAAGAAGTTTGTTCAAAATTGTCAAAGTTCCTTAAGGCATGTTCCTTAATCTAGAAGCTAGGGTTTTGAACTTCAAAGGAGTATATCTTGCTCATATTTTGGTATTTTTGAGTGATTCCAAAGACATCCTTCTCTTCAAAGGGTTATCAATAAATCACTTCAAAAGTTCCAAGGAGTTTTCATGTGGAAGAAATTTGATGAGGAAGAAAGATTACAAGTCCTCTAGATGAATCCCCATTTTTTTTATGTGTGACTTCAAATGATTATAACTTGGTCAAATTTTATCACCTTGAGCCTATTCTTTTTCCATAATGATCTTGAGGATGTTAAATTTATGCCTTCTTTTATGTGAACAGTGATAAAATGGATGGAAATTTCCTTAAGGATACAAAAGATTATAGGTCATTTCATGATTTTTTTCCAACTTCAACAATTCATAACTCTCTCAATTTTTGGATATTTTGAATGGTTCAAGTTCCAAAATGTCATTCAAGAGATCTACTTCATGCAACTTTTTTGGTCAAGAGAAAATTCCAAGTGGAAGGCTAGGTTTGGATGCAAGACATTATAGGTCACTTTTGAAGAAAAATTTGAAATATTTCTAAGTATGGAAAGTCAACATTTTTTCTCCAACTTTGACTCAACACAACTTTCAGCTCAAGCATCCATTTGATTCCATTATTTTTCCATTGCAAAGCTTGTAACCTCATCTTTCTGAAGCATCAAGAATCATGCCCTAATACCCCTTGAGCTGAGAATGCCACTGGTCAGAAGTTGGGACTTTGAAACTAAATTTTTTACCAAGTCAGAAGTTTGAAATCTTTGTTTTGGCTTCTAATCACAAGATTTACACGCGTTTTTGATTTAAACTTGATTAACAAACTTGCCAGAAGTGTTTAGCACCTCAAAACGCAAGGATTGGATTAGTTTTGGTGAAAATTAGATCACACTTCACTCGTGCATCAGGTTTGCATGAATTCCCTCCAAAATGCATCATTCACTCTTCCTTTTGATCCCATTTACTTCTCCTATAAATACATGAACTATCCCATTCATTTTCTCAAGCTTGGGTAGCCAGAATCTCCCTGCCAAACTTATTCCATAACTCAGAATTCAGCAACTTCAAAATCCATATACAAGTCTTTTTCAATCCAATTTTTTCATCAATTCACCTTCCTTGATCTTCCCTGAAGCTAACCATATAATTACATTCAAGAATTGTGCCCTATATTGCTCCATAGAAGCCCAGTTTCAGAGCTCTGTAACTCAACTTCAATAGGTAGATTCCTTCACCAATTCTTAAAAACTTTGATATCATTGTGATGCTCTCATTGCCCTGGTTCTAGTCGCAACACTTACTTCTTACTGGAAACACGTTTTGACCATGAAATTTCAAATCCCTTTTCAAAACTTTCTTTCCAAATTGCTTGAGCTACACTTTATATAAATTTGAAGCAAGGGTGTGGTTGTCTTCGTCTTGAAGAGACGAAGCGAATGACATAGGTCTGAGCTTCTAATTTTAAAGATTGAGAGACCTGCAATTCACGTTGGCTAGAGGTTGAAGATGACCAACGTGTCATCTTCCAACCAATGATGGCACGACACTTGTTATTTTTGAATTCTGATTTAATAATTGATTCAGTGCTTTATTCACTAATGACCATGATATGAACAGTGCGCTAGATCCCTTGGATTTGATTACTAACACATTTTGACTCTCATCCAATGGTCCATATATTTTTGACTTTTATTTTCTTTTCTGGTTTTTTATATTTAATTGTTTTAAACTTCAAAAAACCATAGAAAATCCGTTTTTAGTCCAAAAAATCTGAAAAAATTCAGGAAAATATTTTTGATTATTCTCTTTTTGATTTTTATTTTTTAACAATTTAATTTTGTGATTTGGTATTTTTTATAAATTTACACTTTATTTGAATTGTTTTAAATGTTTAAAAATACTTTTATTCATTTTTAAATTCTAAAAAAATTATAATTTGATCCAATGATATTGTAACAAATATTGGTGACCTTATTTTATTTTTGTTTCTGAATTTTCTATTTTTTTTTTATCATTTTGGTTTATTTTACCCCTTTCTTTTAATTTTACAAATAGTTTCTGACTTCAAAAAATTTTCAAAAAATTTATAAAATTATTTTAGTTCATTTCTGTTTTTTCTATGGTCTTACTTTTTATTTATTGATTAATTTGAACATAGTTGATATTTTTCTCTTTTATTTTTATTTTTCAAACATTATTTTTAAACCTTTTTGTATATATAAAAGTGTAATATTATTTTGTGACTATTTTCTGGCTGATCTTGGGTTAAATTTTTGATCATAAACTTTATTAACATCATTGGATCCATGGTGTTGAGTCTAACTCCATAAAAATGGACGAATGATTTTAATAATAGTTTGATTAAATTTAATCCAAAAGTGGTTTGTATATTCTCTCTCACCCCTCTTCATCTCATCCCCTTCTTATTGCACTAAATGTTGTTGGAGCATGATCTCTATATAGTGTCTAAAAACAAATGGTGCATAGATTGCTATTGATCGACCTCAAAATAGATGTGACTTCTACATAAGTCCATTTACGATTGTTTAATATAGCGCTAAATTTTGTCCCGATTCGAATAAATGATCATTCGTGGCCCAAACTTATATTTGCAAGCCCAAGTATGTTAATTTAATCTCTTTGATCCAATAACCTTGAGATTCATTGTGTAGAGGCTTTGGTTCTACCAATCCTCTAATGAATCTACAATACCTTTGGTCAACGCGGATCACTTAAACACTGTTGATCATTAAATGATACTTACGAGGATTCCAAATGGATGGTATACTTGACAAAAAGCAAACGCAACTTGTTGTGTGGAGGCTTTGGTTCTACCAATCCTCTAATGAGTTCCAAATGCAAGTTTCAAGATGATCATCCAACTAACCACTAATCACTAATAATTGATTTTATCCTTTATTCTTTTATATGTCCCCTTTTATTTTTATGCACTATTTACTTTTAGCATTTACATTTCATGCCATTTTCATCTTTGCTCTTTTGAGTATTTATTTTCTTGTCATTTTTATTTTTGCTCACTTGAGCTTTGCTTTTCTTTTTTTCAAAACACCTAATAATCAACATAAACCCTAAAAATCTTTAATGATACTTGGACTATTTGGTTACTATCCTTGGCATTATGGACCATTGGACTTTTTTTGGACTTAGGATTAGAAACCTTGGCCTATGATTGGAGACCTTGTGATCTTATCTGATTATTTTGTCTGGAGCTCTAGAGGTTTACCTCAAGACATTGGATTGTTTGTTTGTTTTGTATGCAGGTTATTGTGATTACACCCTTTGTTTGTAATCTAAAATTCACCCGTATATAGCCGTTACTCTATCCAATTTTTGTGAAGACTTAATACACTTGAAATTTGGTTTTCTCAAGAGGTCTAGTATCATTGCTTATTTGGTTTCAATCCAAAGAATGAGAATTCTATCTTGGCTCATAGTGTCAAGTATTGGCTTCTTGTTGGTTAGACGATTCTTATCCCTAGATTTTACCTTATGCTTTAGGATAGTGTCTTCTTCTCCTCCCATCTTCTTTAATTTCAAAAATCTTCTCCCTCCTTTTGAAAACCCTTCTTGTTTTAAACGTGAACCACTTTCATAATAAACTTGGACTTAGGTCCATGCATTTTCAAACATTTTCATAAATAAACTTCAATAAACTTAATAATACTTTGAAATTTTTGTGAGAAGACTAAAAGTCAATCAATATCATTTCAAACCATCTGGCCACTTTGGCTTTTATCTTTTAACTTTTCTCAAAAGATTAAAATCTTGTAAATCCTTGTAGTGATGCAAACAACTATACTTCTACAATATGTAGTAAAGAGAGATATTTTCCACTTGGGTGTTGAGTGAGACATTGTTGATTTTAAAATCCAAGCCATATCCTCCACTTTGAGATGATGCAAATTCTCCTTTCTCATGATTGTGGGTAGTAGGTATGTTTTCCACACGGACAATGACGATGATGTTTTATCTCATAAAATTGACCAACACATTTATGTTTTAAATTTTTTTTTAAAGAGGAACTACGTGTGCCCTGATCCCCTATTGCATGAAAAGGTGGTACGTAGGTGTGATATGGTCGGAGAACTGACTTGAGGGTTTTGCGTTTTATGGCAAATGTTGCGGTTAGCAAGAGTCGCCACCGACTTTTCTTTTATCCAAAAGGAAAGGTGAAAAAGCACAGGAAAGACCTTTGATATGTTTTCTTGAGTTCGAGGGGTAGATTATGAAAAGGGAAGGTATTAGCACCCTTTTCATCCATGATTTTCCATGGGCTCTTAGTTACTTGCTAGATCAGTTGCTTTTGTTGTTTGAAATTGTGTTTGGTGTGGTTTTGAAAGTATTTTGTAAAAGAGGCTATTTGTTTAGGCAATCTTTATAATGATTCTCGTTCGTAAGAATGTATAAAAAGATGTTTGTCTTTTTGAAGATATTTTCAATGTTTATAAGATGTTTTTCGAAATGTGTATGTTTGTTTTGGAAAATAGCAAGGATAGTTGTTTTGAAATGGAGCAAGTAACTAGAAGTAATCTACCTACTCAAATGTCTTTCTTGTTCATTTTCTATTCCTTTGACATTGTTGTCTCACCATTGGTTTGGTAAGCAACCCTATCTTTGGATGTAAACGGGACGGGCGTGGGTCATCATATAACCATGATTAGCAATGTTGCAAAGTATCTTAGCATTTTTTGAGGGACTAAGATCATTTTGTAAGGCAACTTAGAATAGCGTCATCGAGGGACTATGATCTTATACTTGTTTGTTTTCCCAAGATACTTCGCATGCGTAATATGGATATTTTTGTATAAGGCAACCAAGTGGAGAAACCCTAAGGGTGCTTGTGTGTAAGTGTGTTATTTTCATGCTTGATTTTGTCTTGGATTAGGGTTTTCTATTTAATTTGTTTTGATCTTGCCATACAAACCCTAATTACTAGCATGGTATATAAAAGCGGTAAATTACGTAATTTTAAAGATTACTATGCTATTACAACATTGTATGGGAGGGGGAGGGGGGTATACAAATTGTGAATGGGGATTTGCAATAATGTAAATCTAATTAAGCTATTACAACCAAATCGAATTTGTACGAATATTTGAATAAACAATATACAATATAAATTAAATGTGCAATGGTATGTATATGCAAAAAAAAAGATTTTGTTTTGTTTTTTATGTGAAAAGGAGTTTTGAACTAAACCTAATAACTTAAGAAAAGGAAATTAATTCTTGAAAAAATATTTAACCCTAATTTCTAATTTAAAAGAAAATAAAGTTCTTTAACTATTATTTTTGTGTATTTTTTGCCTTAAAATAATAAATAACATTTATATAAAAAAAATATTTAGTCTTTCTAAATGTCAAAAATAAATATTTACAAGTATGAAAGAAAAGGAATAAAATAATTAACCTAATTCTATTTTTATTTACAAGTTTATTAAAAAAGTATATGTATGATATGTAACTAAAATAAAATATTTTTTATGAGAAAAATAAAATAAAATGGACCAAAATATAAATTTAGCATTTTTATATATTTTTTATGATTTTAATATTAAGGAAAATATATTTAATAAAATAGAAAATGAAAATAAAATGAATAATGAAAATATATGGGCTAGGGGTGCTGCAAGCAAATAGGGGGTAAACTTTAGAAAAAAAATCATAAGCCCAATGGAACAAAAAGCCCAGCGCTGCATTAGTGAGAAAAATGACAAAAAAAGTGAGAAAATAGGCAAAAGGCAGGCACCAAGGCTTGAACCCATGACCTTAGCAATTTCAGCGTGCTGCCTTGCCACTAGGGTGGCTGTACATCCGTTAGTTTAAATGAAACTAAAAATAGATAACACAAAACGCTTCCTTTGCCCTGTGCTTCATCTTCTTCCTCAAGCTAGCCAGAACTCCTGTATCTTTCTCATTTCTCCATGAAAATGAAAACTTCCAACATGAAAATGATAGAACTCATTCCCACAATTTCAACCATGTAAATCATGTAAGCTAACAATCAAAGATCAAAACAAATTTTAAAGGCCCTAATTTCAAACCTAATTTTTACAGAAATTCGAACTCTAAAATTCTCTATACATAATGATCAGAAATGAAATATATGCACATGGTTGGCTTTAGCATAATAATATCTACATTTTCCTTTCATAAATCGTGGCCAATGGATGCCTGTATGAAGAGATAAAATTTGCAGTTCTTACCTCTTTCAGCTGAGATCGTGAATGGAGTTTGAGTGAGATTTATGAAGGCTTGAAGATTCCTTTAGCTTGCTTGAACCTCCCTAAGTGTGTTCCAATCCTTACCTTGCTTTGAAAGTGTCTGAAACTCTCTATCCAAGTCAACCTACAAGCTTGAAAAACAAAAATGGCAGATGGATAAAGAGGTGTTACAGTGGAGGGATGATGTCCTGAAAAACTTAGATATGAGATAGGTAAAGTGTTTGGATGATTAAAACTTGAAACACACGAGTGGATTTGTGGATTGCTATGCTATGCTCAAACTGCAAGTTTTTTGACAGGTTTTTGGTGATAGGGAGTTTTGGAGTGTTTTAGGCCTTTTGCAATCTTGTTCTCAATTGCAATGTGTTTGTGTATTAGTATAGAGAAGGTTTCTCATCCACCCCTCAACATATTTCTGAGTTATATCCTTTTTGCACTCTTACTTTCTTTTTAAGAAAGGTGAAAAGACCACTCCTTACATGCTTGTACAGGCCTGCTTAGAGTTGGTAGACAACTTTCTTTTGGTTTATAGGACTTGTGTGTGCATAGAAAACAAGTCCAATGCTCAAGAAGTGAAAAGTTGCAAAAGTTAAGCTTTTCCAAAATGGCAATGGCAACTTTGTGCCATTTATGGAATTAAAGCTTGGACAAAGACTCTTATGCTTGGATTAAGGCTTTATCATCTGTGTAAGAATTAAATTATGAAGTAAGAAACAAGTTTGAGACCTGTTAAGTAAGGATTAGGCAGCATAGGTTCAGATTTGAATTTTGTTCTTCATGAAATGGCTTGAAATCAAGTGAGAAATTGCCAACTTCATCTCTTCGATTCTCCATGCTAAAAAATTATCTCAAGGAGTTCTTGGACATTTTGAAAAGCTTGAAATGTTCTCTATAACTCATCTTTGAAATGCATTTCAATATTCCTCTTGGAACTAGGTGAAATATTTCCATGAAGTTAGGTCAAAAACCTGCCTAAATTAGGGCAAAATTTCACTAAGTTATTTTAGTTCATGAGCATGTATTCACAAAATTATATATTGAGATTCAAGCATCTTTAGGGAAAAATGTGTGAAGCAAAGTTGTAGATTTCATGGAGGTCTACAACTTTCATGTTGGGAACTTTCTTTGAATCATCTTGTATCATGGTGAAAAAATGGCTTAAAGTTGAGAAAAAAAAAGAAATTTTCTATACTTAGAAAAATTTCTAAGTTAAGAAAAATTCAAATTTCAAAACCAAATCTTCAATCTTTGATTCTTGATGAACAAGTTTCACATTTTGACATGTTTCGATGAATTGTGATCCTTGGCACTTGATTTTGACCAAAAAGTCAAAGTTTGACTTTTCAGTATACAGTTGACTTTTGATCAGTTGACTGCAAATTTCATCTGTCATCCCAATGGATTTGCAATGTTTTAAACCATGTTATTAGGTAAATATAATACAATTGAACCCTTGAAATCATGCTTCAAACCAATTGGTCATTTGCTAGGTCAAAAACCAGAAATTGCCCTTTCTCAGTCAAAACCCTAATTTTGACCATTTTGCCCTTTTGATGATTTGATCAAATTTCTTGAGGAATTATGGTCCAAACTTGATAAAATGATATGTATGAGTCTAAAATGTTGACGTGGATCAAGAATTATGAAGTTTGACTGTAAATTGGCCATGGTTGACTTTTTCCCCAATACAACTGATTTTTAGGTCAACTGTCCAATTGATTGATAAAAAATGTGGTTCCAGGCTTGAAACTTGTCATGAGTAATATTAGGGGTCCATAATGATCCTTGAAGTCATATGAAGTATTGATAGTCTAAAAATACTTGTGCAAACTCAAACCCTAATTTTGGGTCATTAGTGTAAGATGAGATGTCTTGAGCTGATCAAACCCTAATCCAGTCTTGAATCAAAGAGATCTTGTGAGAAAATCTTGATGAATGAGAGGGAAAATTTTGGGGTACAACAGCTGCCCCTGTTCAATCTTCTTAAACCTGAAGAGTTAGATTGGCGAGTTTTGCCGTTCGTGACTCGAAGTTGAAAGATGATTGGACACTAGAGTGCCCAGAAATTTGCACTCGATGATGTGATGATAGAAGGAATGGGCTTACAGATGCCATTTGGAGAGGTGATAGAATCTTGTCAGAGATGGGCTTGTAGATTCCATCCAAGAATGTTTGTTGAATTGTAAATTATAAGCTGAAAGAATAAGTATCCGAATGGTGTCCGTGTTTGGAACGTATCTGAATTGTATCAAAAGTTGAATCTGAATGAGTATCAGAATGGCATCCGTGTCTGAAGCGTATCCGTACTGCATTGTATCTGAATGAGTACCAGAATGGTGTGTATGTCTGGAGCGTATCTGAATTGTATCAAAAGTTGAATCTGAATGAGTATCAGAATGGCATCAGTGTCTGGAGTGTATCTGTACTGTATCTGAAAATTGAATCTGAATGAGTGTCAGAATGGCATCTGTGTCTAGATCGTATCTGTACTGTATCTGAAAATCGAATCTGAATGAGTGTAAGAATGGCATCCATGTCTAGAGCGTATTTGTACTGTATCTGAAAATTGAATCTGAATGAGTGTCAGAATGGCATCCGTGTCTGGAGCGTATTTATATTGTATCTGAAAATTGAATCTGAATGAGTGTCAGAATGGCATCTGTTTCTGGAGCGTATCTGTACTGTATCTGAATTTGGAATCTGAATGAGTATCAAAATGGCATCCGTGTCTGGAGCGTATTTGTACTGTATCTGAAAATTGAATCTAAATGAGTGTCAGAATGGCATCCGTGTCTGGAGCGTATCCGTACTGTATCATGATTTCATATTGTTAATGATAGCTGTTAATCTTATCCTGAAAAGGGTAAAATGTTAGCTGAAACACAAAATTATATTGCATGAAATGTATGATGCATTGTAGTCGCTTTATCAATGTTTATGATATGTGGATGCAATGTATGTGCATGTAAGCTGATTTGCTATATTGATGTTCGATTGGGGAAAATAAATCCTTGAATGCTGCTGAGGATATGTTGAATTTTCACGTCTTGAAGTTGATGTACTGACGAACTCTTGTTGAGAGAAGTAAATTCTGTTGTGAGGGCAATGCCATGCACTTCTTGTAAGATCTGCTTGGGGAATCTAGAGAAATTTGACGATTTCTACTAGGGATTAATAATTTGAAGTTTAGTTCCGCTGGGGATTCAGATGACGTACTATGGGGATTTCTTGGGTAATAGCCTAGAGACATTTCCTATTCTTTCCACCTATCAGTAATTGTCTTCTCATTTTGTTTATTTGTAAACAGTAATTATGTTCAAATGTATATGTTCATCCATGAATCATTGGACATTTTTGCAAACAAAACACAATCGTAAATAAAAGACAAATAGTTTTTGCACTTTCAAAGGGGTATCTTTGTATTGATTTTGAATAAGTATTTTTTGTACAAAGGGGACAAACATTCTAGTAAGAGAATGGTGCCATAAAACAAGAAAATTTTATACAAAGAAAGATAGCTATGTGTAATAATCCCATGGGGTTCCCACTCTGCTATAGCCTTCATATCTCAGAATATTTTATCTATTTGTTGCTTCGTCCGAAGATGATTGAATTGATCAGAAACTCTGAGTTTGTTAGTAGAAGCCAGAGGTTATCCGTCAAATGATCCAACAAGATATAGTCATACGCTTTAATTCCCTAACTTTTTCCTGGACCTCCCTTTCGGGTTTTCAATCCACCGGGAAACCCCTGTTTTCCCAAGTCTCCCTTTCGGGTTTTCAACTTGCCGGGTGTACAATTTTTTTTAATTTTATCCCTAAATTTTGCCCAAACCTTTTTGGTTCTCCGGGATGCCCTTGTTTTGCCTAGGCGTATCAACCTAGCGGATCTCTTATGCGTAGTATCTTTTGACTATGTCCGCGTTCGCAGGGTGTGGCAGGTCGTCGCCGTCCATGGTGGTCAAGATCATTGCCCCACTGGAGAATATGTTTTTGATTACAAATGGTCCTTCATAGGTAGGAGTCCATTTTCCCCTGGGATCACTTTGTGGCAAGATGATGCGTTTGATCACTAGATCCCCAACTTGATATACTTGGTGTCTGACTTTCTTGTTGAAAGCCTTGATCATCCGTTTTTGATACATCTGACCATGGCAAACAGAAGTAAGTCTCTTTTCATCAATTAAGTTCAGTTGGTCAAATCGAGTCTAAATCCAATCGTTTTCATTCAATCCTGCATCCTTCATAATTCTCAGAGAGGGGATCTGAACCTCAACAGGTAGAACAACCTCCATGCCGTAAACCAAAGAATAGGGTGTTGCCCCGATTGATGTGCGAGCCGTGGTACGATACCCGTGGAGAGCGAATGGTAGCATCTCATGCCAGTCTTTATATGTGACTGTCATTTTTTGTATGATCTTCTTAATGTTTTTATTTACAGCCTCGACAGCATCATTCATCTTTGGCCGATAGGGAGAAGAATTGTGATGCTGAATCTTGAATTGCTCGCACAAGGCGGTGATCATAGTGTTGTTAAGATTTGTACCATTGTTAGTAATGATCCTTTCCGGGATACCATACCGGCAAATGAGATTTTGCTTGATGAAGCGGGCAACGACATTCTTGGTAACGGAAGCGAAGGAAGCTGCTTCAACCCACTTGGTAAAATAGTCATTGGCCACCAAGATGAAGCGGTGTCCATTGGAGGCTGTAGGCTTGATCTCTCCAATCATATCAATTTCCCACATAGCAAAGGGCGAAGGAGCCGTCAAGACATTCAGAGGAACCGGAGGTACGTGCACCTTGTCAGCATAAATTTGACACTTATGGCAGGTTCGAGAGTGTTGATACCAATTTGCTTCCATGGTAGACCAATAATAGCCTGCCTGTAGGATTTTCTTTGCCATCGTATGCCCACTGGAGTGGGTTCCAAAAGTACCTTCATGTAATTCAGCCATGATCTTTTCAGCCTCAATCTTATCCACACACCGAAGCAGAATGGAGTCATGATTGCGTTTGTATAGGATGCCATTACTAAGGAAGAACTTAGCAGAAAATCTCCTTAAGAACTTTTTATCATTGATTGAAGCACCTTCTGGATTATCTTGAGCCTCGAGATACCTCTTGACCTCATGAAACCAAGGCTGGTCCACTACTTCTTCAGTATTAATCTCGTGACAATATGCTGGTTCATCCATTTGTTCGATGGTGATCTGGGGAACCTCATTATCCCAATTAAGTTTAAACATGGATGACATTGTGGCTAGAGCGTCTGCTAGCTGATTTTCTTCTCGCGGGAAATGTTCGAAGGTAATCTTCTCAAAATGTGGTAGCAATGTCAAAACATGTTCTTTGTAAGGGATAAGATTTGGGTGCTTAGTGTCCCATTCCCCTTTGATATGACTGATGACCAAAACTGAATCTCCAAACACATCTAAAGCTTTGATTCCCAAGTCTATGGCAACCCTGAGACTAAAGATGCATGCTTCGTACTCCGCCATGTTGTTTGTACAATCAAAGAAAAGTCTGGCAGTAAAGGGAGAATGACACCCTTCCGGAGATATGAGTACAATGCCAATACCATTACCAAGTGCATTGGATGCCCCATCAAAGAACAGGGTCCATCGGGATCCTTGTTCAGGTCCGTCATATGGTCTGATTTCTTCACAGTTGTCTAATGTCATGATGTCTTCATCCGGAATTCAAACTTCATGGGCTGATAGTCTTCTACAGCTTGATGAGCAAGATGATCGGCTAGCACATTTCCCTTTATAGCTTTCTGGGTAGTATATTGTATGTCATATTCTGTTAGGATCATCTTCCATCTAACTATCCTCCCAGACAAAGCAGACTTCTCGAAGATGTATTTTATCGGATCCATCTTAGATATCAACAAGGTAGTATGAGTCAGCATATATTGTCTTAGCCCACGAGCAGCCCAAGCCAAAGCGCAACAAGTTTTCTTGAGCAGTGAATATCTGATTTCACAGTTGGTAAACTTTTTTCTCAGGTAGTAAATAGCGTGCTCTTTTCGGCCAGACTCTTCATACTGCCCCAATACACACCCCATTGAGTTCTCTAAAACGGTTAGATACATAATCAGCAGTCTTCCCTCGACTGGTGGCATCAAAGCAAGAGGCTCTTGTAAGTACTCTTTGATTTTGTCGAAAGCAGTTTGGCATTCATCATTCCATTTGGCTACTTGATCTTTCTTCAATAGTTTGAAGATTGGCTCACAAGTAGCTGTTAGGTGACAAATGAATCTGGCAATATAGTTCAAACATCCCAAGAATCCTCTGACTTCCTTCTCAGTACGAGGAGCAGGCATTTCTTGTATTGCTTTAACCTTGGCAGGATCGACCTCAATACCTTTGTTGTTGACGATAAAGCCTAGGAGTTTACCAGACCGTACTCCGAATGTGCACTTATTTGGATTCAACCTTAGCTTGTATTTCTTTAGTCTCTCAAACAACTTTTGCAAGTGATCCAAGTGATCTTCTTCTATTTGTGATCTGGCTATCATATCGTCTACGTAGACCTCTTTTTCATGATGTATCATGTCATGAAACAAAGCTACCATGGCGTGCTGATAGGTTACCCCAGCATTCTTCAGTCCAAATGGCATCACCTTGTAGCAGAATGTGCCCCACTGTGTGACAAATGTAGTTTTCTCCATGTCCTCAGGTTCCATTTTGATTTGGTTGTAACCCGAGAATCCATCCATGAAGGAAAACATATTGTATTGTGCCGTATTGTCAACCAGGATATCGATGTGGGGGAGTGGAAAATCATCTTTAGGGCTTGCCCTATTCAAATATGTATAGTCCACACACATTCGTACTTTACCGTCTTTTTTAGGTACGGGAACAATGTTGGCAACCCATTGAGGATATGAAGTGACGACCAAGAATCCATCATTAAATTATTTCATGACCTCCGCTTTGATCTTCTCTGACATATCAGGTCTCATGCGGCAGAATTTTTGTTTTACTGGCGGACAGTCTTCTCTTGTTGGAAGATGATGTACCACGACGTCCATATCAAGTCCCGACATATCTTCATATGACCAAGCAAAGATCTCAACATAATCCTGCAATAGCTGAATCAGACGTTCCTTGACAATGGGCTCCATATTGGCATCCACCTTGACCTATTTTTATCCTCCTCGATACCCAAGTTGATTGTATCCACAGGTTCCTCGTGAGGCTGAATAGCTATTTCCTCTTGTTGTAGTAGTCTGGCCAGTTCCCCTGGTACTTCACAATCTTCCTCACCTTTGTCTTCGGCTTGGTAGATTAGATCCTCAGAGTCACAAAAGGCCATAGCAGTATCGTTACCCATGGGATCCGGAATGGAGGGGTACCTGCATTTGTGAGTGTGTGTGTGTGTAAGGGTATAGCCATCCTTAAAAATAAAATGTAAAAGAAAAACAATGAGCAAAAAAGTTTGTATGTGAAAAACGTCCATGATTCATTGAATGTCATATGAAGATGAAATAAAAACCCTTACAAATGGACCATTGTGCCTCGGGAAAGACACAAGGTTTTAAATGTGCGAATTGTTTGTGAATATTACAAGTCCAACAGAAATGTAAAGATAAATTACTGAGGGATGAAAGTTTTTGGGAAAAAGTCTTTGGCTTCCCAATTGTGAAGTCCTCCGTTGATAGTAGGAAATATCCAATCCTCCAAGCTGCAAACCTCTTCACCATCTTCCACCGCATTGACCTATCGGTTGCTAATCTTCAAGGGTGGCCCTCCGGCACGGGCACGACGTACAACCTTCTGAGCACTTGAAGTGAAACCTAAACCAAACTTGTCATATTTATACAGAATATCCAGAAGTTGCCCCCAGATGGTGCATCCACCCTCCTCTACTACTGCCTTGGCGTCTTTCAGAGATGACATTTGGAGTGGAGGTCTTGTGATCTTGGGAATCTGGGATGCAGTCTTGGTAACTGCTACCTCTTGGGGAACCTCTTCGAAATGTTGAAAATAAGTTTCAATGAACTCGCCGTCCAATTCCACATACCTGAAGGAATTGAGGTGGCTAATCATATACTCTTCCTCTCCATAAACAGTGATAATCTTTCCCTGGACCGGATATTTCAGCATCTGGTGCAGTGTAGAGGTGACAACGCCGACATTACGGATCCACGGTCGTCCTAGCAGACAGGAGTAAGAGGGGGCGGATGTCCATTACATAGAAGGTTGAGTTGAAAGTTTGAGTCCCAACTTTTACGGGGATATCCACCTCCCCGTGTACCATCCTCTTTGAGCCATCAAATTCCCTTACGACTATGTTACTGGGTTTCAACGTCAGTCCTTCGCAGTCTAGTCTGTCGAGAGCTTTCTTCGGTAAAACATTCAAAGATGAACCAGTGTCCACCCAGACATGGGCCAGAGTTGTGCCTCTACATTCCACAGAGACATACAATTGCTCGTTGTGCATTCTTCCCCTTGGTGTCAGATCAGCATCTGAGAAGCCTAGGCCGTTATCCGCCGTCAAACTGGCCATGCAATCTTGAAATTGGTTAGCAGACGTCTCTTGAGGCACATGGGCTGTCTTTAGGAACTTCACCAGGGCTTTCACATGTGCCTCGGAACACAGTAACAATGCCAACATGGAGATTTTGGAGGGAGTTTGCCCCAACTGTTCAACTACGTCATAGTCACTCCTCTTTATTATTTTCAGGATCTCCTCCATTTCCTTCTTGGAGGTTTCAGGGATAGTTAGGGATTGAGCCTTCTTCCGGACATGCTCTACTTGAATATTTTTTCCTCGAGTTTCAGCAGTAGGAGTGTTGGTAGGAATGACAGTAGGGGTTGTATTGTCTTCGTTAATAGGAGCACTTGCAGGGATGATTATTGGTACGGAAATAACCTTTGGAGCAGCCACAGGTCCAAAAACTGCCTTTGGAAGGGCAATTTCTGGAGAGAAGACTCTACCGCTTCGGGTAATCTTACTGGTTCCGGCAATATTGATAATACTTTGTTAAAGAAAGGTAATAATCTCCTAGCATAATCTGTGTAAGGGATCAAGCCAGGGTGATGAGCATCCCATTCTCCTTTAATCTGATTCACTACCAAAGCTGAATCACCATAAACTACTAGTACTTTGATTATGAGATCAGTGGCTTCCTCGAGCCCCATGATACAAGCCTCATACTCTGCCATATTATTGGTATAATCAAATGTCAGCCTTGCAGTAAAAGAAATTTGTGATCCATGAGGAGTGATAATCACAACACCAATTCCTTTTCCGTAAGCATTCACAGCTCTATCAAATACCATACCCCACCAGAATTTCGGACCAGGACATTCCTCAGGCAAAGGTTCATCACAATATTTCGCTTTCAAGAACATCACATCCTCATCAAGGAAATCACATTTGACAATATGATAGTCATCTATCGGTTGGTGAGTAAGATAATCCGCTAGCACACTACTTTTTATAGGCTTCTGAGTATGGTATTCAATATCATATTCAAACAACAACATCTGCCAACAAGAAGTTCTCCCAGTAAGAGAATGCTTTTTAAAATATACTTAATTGGATCCATTTTGGAAATCAACCAAGTAGTATGATTCAACATATATTGCCGCAACCGCTTTTCCGCCCAGGCCAAAGCACAACAAGTCTTTTCTAGCATAGAATATCGCGACTCACAGTCAGTAAATTTCTTACTAAGATAATAGATGGCATATTCTTTCTTTCATGTTTCATCATGCTGTCCCAAAATACAGCCCATAGAACTATCCAACACTGTTAGATACATGATCAATGGTCTTCCTTCCATGGGAGGGAGCAAGATGAGAGGTTCAAGTAGATATTCTTTGATACTTTAAAATTCCCTTTGGCAATCATCCGTACACACACAACTTTGGCATTTCTTTAAAAACTTAAAGATCGGTTCACACGTTGCAGTCATGTGGGAAATAAATCTGCAAATGTAATTCAAACGCCCAAGGAAGCCTCTAACTTGCTTTTCAGTCCTTGGCGCAGGCATTTCCTGAATTGCTTTGACTTTATTAGGATCCACTTCAATTCCTTTTTGGCTGACAATGAAACCTAACAATTTCCTTGATCGGACACTGAAGGTGCATTTATTTGGATTCAAGCGGAGACGATACTTCGGCAAACGTTGAAACAATTTCAACAAATCTTCTATATTCCCTTCTTCGGTTTGTGATTTGGCATCATGTCATCAACATATACCTAAATTTACTTGTGCATCAGATCATGGAATAGGGTTGTCATAGCTCTCTGGTACATTGCACCAACATTCTTCAACCCAAAAGGCATCACTCTAATAGAATGTTCCCCCGGGTGTGATAAAAATTGTTTTTTCCATGTCCTCAGGAGCCATTCTGATTTGATTATATCCGGAAAATCTGTCCATGAATGAGAATGCTTTGAATATTTCTGTACTATTAACCAACATATCAATATGTGGCAATGGAAAATCATCTTTTGGATTAGCTTTATTGAGATCCCTGTAATCTACGTGTAGCGGTAGAAATGTTGAGACTAAGCCATTGAATTGACTTGACTCGCACAAATCAAAATAATAATCGCCACTGTGCTTTATTGTTTCCAAAGGAATGGGAAAAGAGCGAATAACCCAAAAGAGGGGGGAAATATTCTAGGTAAGAGGGTTGGTTATGCAAAGGGAAGGTATTAGCACCCTAAACATCTACGGTACTCTGCAGGAACCTCTTTGAAAATTTTGTATATTTTGGCTATAAAATGTTGTATAAAAATAGATTGTGGAGATGAGAAAAGAAGTAATTTTTTTAATGATTTTTGCACCCGCCGTGGTTGCAAACCTTTAGTTCCTACATACCACCTTCCGTGCAATAGGGGATCAGGGTACTCGTGGTTCACCTTTTTAAAAATTTTAAAACACAAGTGTGTTGGTTAATTTTAGGAGACAATACATCATCGTCTTATCCGAGTGGAAGAACATACTTACTACCCACAATTATGATAAAGGAGAATTTGCATCATCTCAAAGTGGAGGATATGGCTTGGATTTTAAAATCAATAAGAGCCTCACTCAACACCCTAGTGGAAAATATCTCACTTCACTATATATCATAGAAGTATAGTAGCTCGCATCACTACAAAGATTGACAAGAGTCTGATCTTTTGAGAAATTTTTTTTAAAGATAAAAGCCAAAATGGCAAAAATAGTTTGAATGAGATTTATTGACTTTTAGTTTTTCAAAAACATGTCAAAGTATTATTAAATTAATTAAAGTTTGATTAAGAAAATATTTTTTTTTTGAAAATGCATGGACATAAGTCCAAGTTTATTATGAAAGTGGTTCAAGTTTTAAAACAAGAAGAGTTTTTGAAAGGAGGGAGAAGATTTTTGAAATTAAAGAAGATGGGAGGAGATGGAGGGACTATCCTAAAACATAAAGTAAAAGCTAAGGAGAAGGACCATCTGACCAACATGAAGCCAACACTTGACATAATGAGTTATTGTAGAATTCCATCCTTTGGATTTGAAACCAAGAAAGCAATTATGATAAACTTCTTAAGGATACCATGCTTCAATTGCATTAAGTCTTCACAAAAATTGGGCAGAGTAACAACTGTATACAGATGAATTCCATATTACCTACAAAGTGTGTAATCACAATAACCTGCACACAAAGCAAACAAACAACCCAATGTCTTGGGGGTAAACCCCAAGAACTCCAGACAAAATAACAATTAAGGTCACAAGGTCCCCGACATAGGTCAAGGTCTCTACTCCTTAGTCTAAGAAGTCCATAACTCCAAAATACCAATGATAGTAACCAAGTAGTCCAAGTGATATTAAAGTTTTTTAGAGTTTAAGTTGATTATTAGGTATCTTCAAAAAAGAAATGGAAAACTCAAGTGAACAAAATAAAAATGACATATGAATATAAAGGCTCAAGTGAGCAAAGATGAAAATAGCATGAAATGTAAATGCTAAAGTAAATGGGATATAAAGTAAAAGCATAAAATAAAAGCATAAAATAAGGTCAATTGTTAGGAATTAGTAGTAAATTGGATGACCATCTTGAAACTTGCATTTAGAACTCATTAGAAGATTGGTAGAACCAAAGCCTCTCAACAACAAGTTGAATTTTCTTTTTTTTCAAGTATATCATCCATTTAAGAATTCTCAAGATAACAACTAATTATCAATGATATTTAAGTGATCCACTTTGACCAAAATTGATGAAGATTCATTAGAGGATTGGTAGAACTAAAGTCTCCTAACAATGAATCTCAAAGTTATTGGATCAAAGGGTTCAAATCAACATACTTGGGCTGCAAATATAGGTTTGGGCCACGAATGACCATTTTCTCAAATCGAGACAAAATTTAGCACTATGTTATGCAATCGTAAGTAGACTTATATAGAAGTCACACCTATTTTGAGGTCGGTCAATAGCAATCTATGCACCTCATGTTTTGAGACATGATATGTAAATCATGCTCTAACAACATTTAGCACAATAAGAATGGGATAAGATGAAGAGGAAAGGGGAAATGAATAAACCACATTTGAACCAAAAATTTAACCAAACAATTATTAAAATCATTCATCCATTTTTATGGAGTTAGACTCAACACCATGGATCCAATGATGTTAATAAAGTTTAAGATCAAAATTTCATGGTCTAAGATCAGCCAAAATATATACAAAAATAAAATTGTATTTAAAATAAAAGAAAAAAGTTTTTTAAATGATTTTAAAATGAAAAATAGAGAGAAAAATAGCAACTATATTTAAATTAATCAATAAAAAAGAAGTAAGACCATAAAAAAATTAGAAATTAACTCAAATATATATATATATGAAATTTTTGGTAATTTTTTTTAAGTCAGAAACTATTTTTAAACTAATTTAAATTGCTCAAATAAAGGAAAGAAAGATAAAAAATAGTAAAAGTTAAGATAAAATTCCATAAAAAATTAAGGTCAGAAACAATGGAAATGATTTTTATAAAAAAATTCAGAATTAAAAAATGTCAGAAAGTATTTTTTAAATAATTAAAATAAAGCAAATAAGGTAAAAATAATGAAAAATAGCAAAATTCAAAATAAATATATGAAAAAATATTCATAAAGTTAGAAATAATTCAAAGTATTTTTGTATATTTTTTTCATAATTTTTGGGTAAAAAATAAAAGAGTTATGAATTTTTGAAATTTAAATCAATTAAAGTAAAAAATTAGAAAATAAAAATAAAACTAAAAAAATGTGGACCATCCGATCATAGTCAAAACGCGTTAGTAAGTTGATCAAGTGGACCAGACACGCTATGCTTGATATGGACCTTATTTGAAAATGCATTGGATCATAAAAAGGGCAACAAATGAAAACAAAACAATTGGCATGCTATCATTGGCTGAGACGAGACATGTCATCATCTTCAACCTCCAGACACCCTACAATGGAGATTTTATGAGTTTCTTCAAACAAAAAAATTAGAATCCCAGGCTAGTATCATTGGATTCGTCTCTTCAAGACGATCTTAACACCACCATCACGCCAAATTTATATAGTGTGCAAGGAGATATGGATCAAAAACTCAGAAAATGGCGAGCACCTTTCAGTTGAGATTTCTCTCTTAATTCTCAATGGATTTAAAAATTGTAAAAGGCACAAGAATCAGAAGAAGAAGTAGAGTAAGTTAGTGCTTCATTTGGATCCAAATGGTGGAGAATTCTACCTGTTCAAAGTTCAAGAATGGAGCTCAGAAAATGGACTTCTGTAGCTTGAATTATGGCTTGTTCTGCTTGGTTTAAGTGTTGAAGAGTTTGTATGATGATGAAGGATGATGATTGTGCAAAGAATTTTGGAGGAAAAGGCTTAAATCTCAGAAACTGATTTAAAAATGTGAAGTTCGTGTGAGGTTTTGGCAGAGTGTGTTTGGCTCTTAAAGCTTGAGGAAATGAATGAGGGATGATCCTCTATTTATAGGGAAGTGAATGGGATGCTCAAGCGTGTGGAATGATGAAGTTTGGAGGGAATTCATGTGAATCTGCAGCATGGGAAAAGTGTGACTCATTTTTGATCAAAACTCATCCAAACCTTGCGTTTTGATGCACTAATCACTTATGGAAGTTCAATAAACTTGTTTAGGAGAAAAAACACATAACAATTTTATGATTAGAATCCAAAACAAGAGTTTCAAATTTTTGACTTGGTGAAAAATTCAGTTTCAAATTGCCAAATTCAAACCAATGTCATTCTCAACTCAAGGGGTCTTAGGACATGATTCTTGAAGCTTTAGAAAGAGGAGATTACAAGCTTACAATGTGAAAATAATGGGATCAAATGGATGTTTGAGCTGAAAGTTGTAATGAGTCAAAGTTGAGAAAAAGAGGTTGACTTTCCATACTTAATTATTTTTAAGTTTTTCTTAAAAAATGACTTATAATGTCTTGCATCCAAACATGGCCTTTCACTTGAAATTAGTTCTTGACAAAAAAATATGGTATAAATTATATATCTTGAATGACATTTTGGAACTTGTACCATTCAAAATCTCCAAAAATTGAGAGAGTTATGACTTGTTGAAGTTGGCAAAAATTCATGAAATGACCTATAATCTTTTGCATCCTTAGGGCATTTTCCATCCATTTTCACACTTTGCACATAAAAGAAAGTTTGAAGTTCACATCTTCAAGATCATTATGGAAAAGGAATAGGCTCAAGGTGATAAATAATTACCAAGTTATGATCTTTTGAAGTCACATAAGGGAATTTGATGGCCTATCTAGAGGACTTGTAATCTTTCTCAAACATTAGGCATCTTCCACATAAAACTTTCTTGAAAATTTTGAAGTGATTTGTTGATAACCCTTTAAAGAGGAGAATGCCTTTAGAATCACTCAAAAATACCAAAAGATGAGCAATATATACCCCTTAGAAGTTCAAAACCCTAGCTCCTAGAGCAACAAAATGCCTTGGAAACCCTTTCCAATTTTGATAAAATTTCTTGCACAAATACCTTTGTCTTGTAAATATAAGTTGTTGAGGATGATAAGGAGAAATCATAGCAACCAAAAACACTTTCAAATCTTGAAAATTTAAGGAGATAGGCACTTGTGATCAATGAATCAAAGATTTGTCCAATTGGGTGTAACTTCTTCAATCAACCCTTGTACTTTTAAACTATATTTTGACAACTTGAAGTGTGATGAATCATAATAGACTTTTCCATGACATTACTTCAAAACATCTTCAATGGTGAAGCTTGAATATCAATGAAGCTTTGTTGAGGAAGGCACAAAAATGGACTCATGAATCCATAGGTCAATCTTGATGGAATGTATTGTGCTTTCACCTAACTCATCAACAATTTAGGGCAAACAAATATTGTATTTATTAGTTAAAGGATAATCCAAAAAAAGCATATATGATCACAAAGTACAAGTCAAGGTGCTTGGTGATTCCTCATAGAGCAAAGCTAAAGATAGGGAGAAGAATCAAACCCTAGTGTGTTGTCTTGTTGTGATTGAATTGATATGATATGATGGAGGGATCTTAGGGGAAAAAATTGGGGTACAACAACTGCCCTTATTTAAGTGTCTTCTATCCATAGATGTGAATATTAAAATCTTCGCGTTGACACAATTGGAGATACTTAAATATAAAACAAGCCCTATTTTTGGCCCTAAGATACCATGTAATGCTTATGATTATGAGTGCAGATGGATAAATCTAAAAGAACAAAAAAATATCACGGGAGATGTAGAAAATAAAATAGGGATCCAACAGGAAAACTTGACCAGGAAAATAAATCACTGGTGAACCTAAAGACCAGACCCTGTTGGGGGTAAAGCCTGAAAGAGGATATAAAGCATTATCAATTCAAAATATTAAGGAGAGAAAGTAAAAGGTAACAATGATCGACAGATGACTGCGAACCATCCCCGCTCTGAGGGAATGTCAAAAAAGTAATGTCGACCCATCGAGGAAAGGAATGGTAAGATAATATCAGTAAATTTCAATAAGCGAGTTAGAAGCCAGCATTCATGACTATAAACAAAAGAACTTCTACGGAGCAAAATAATCTCAACGAAGATCTACCATCCATAATGACAAGGCTACCATTCATCGAAGTAACAACATTTCATCAACGAACTACCTTCCATAATGACAAGGCTACCATTCATTGGAAAAAGAAAATCTCATCAACAAACTACCTTCCATAATGACAAGTCTACCATTCATTAGAGTAACAACATCTAAACAATGAACTACCTTCCATAATGACAAGGCTACCATTCATTGGAGTAACAACATCTCAATAACGGATTACCTTCCATAATGACAAGGCTACCATTCATTAGAAAAATAAAATCTCATCAACGAAGTACCTTCCATAATGACAAGGCTACCATTCATTGGAGTAATAACATCTCGATAACGAACTACCTTCCATAATGACAAGGCTACCATTCATTGGAGTAACACCATCTCAACAATGAACTACCTTCCATAATGACAAGTCTACCATTCATTGGCGAAAAAAATACCAATCTTCTCTGGGAGCTATCAAATTCACTGGGGGAATTACAAGTTGCTCAAATAAAGAGGCCTGCTTCTTGCTGCTTATGAGGAGGGATTGCAATAATGACTTCCTGAAGGAAGAAATATGGCTTCCTGGGGAAAGAGATGGAACTCCCGGAGAACTGCCAATATATTCCTGTTGAGGAGATAAAATCTTCTAGCACAAAATAAATGCACATTCTCAAACCAGGGCTCAAAGCTTGCCGAAATCCAAATAATAATATTGCTGAGGGTACCCATTCCAACCAAAAATAAACCAGAATGAAGCAATCAACCAAAATACATCTCTTGAGAAATAAACTCAAGAGGGAAAACCATTTCATCCAGACACGGGCTGAAAAGAAGTCTGAAATCAAAATTCTTCCACGAGGGATAGCTCAGTGGGGAAATTGAAAGGATATACACTTTTTGCTTAAGGTTGACACTCTATGGGAGAGAGGATAACATGACTCTGCAAAATAGGGTAATGTATCAATCAAAACATTAATTAACACAAATGAGCAATGACTATGCATGAAGCATGTATGAAAGTATTAATGTTATCATGTATATAGTGACAAAACAGACATATAACACTGGGGATAAACATACAAAATAAAAAATGGGTACAATTAAAACCCGGCTAAATCACACTCAGGGTGTAAATTCCATAGGAAAGTAAGCACTAACTGAGGAAACAAATTCCTATTTCATAACTTAAATTCACTGGGAAGGAACAAGATAAATAACAACAGATTAACACAAAAAATGGTGATATAACATCTTCCTCCAAGTTTCACCAGGGAAACCACATAGACTTCAGCGGGGGAAAAAATATTCGAAGTTCACACTTCTTCCAGGGTTGAATTCAATAGGGAAAACAATATCACATCATTGAGACATCTGCTGGGGATGACACGATGACTTCATTGGGCAGGGTAATACTATGTCGTCGAAGGACACATCGAGATACATTCTTTAATAATGATGATTGCACCCACTTCTCTGGGGAGGAAGTATGAAACCTCACTGGGGCATAAATTTCAGAGAAGTGTATCATTTCAACTTCACTTGGGCGGGAATATCAAGAAATCAAACACTACGGCAAGAAAAATTATGGGGATTTTTAATCCAATCCAGCACTCGGAGGGAGAAAACCCAAAAAGTTGATAATCGTTCAACACTTCTTAAACAAGACATTGCCCTTGCCTGACTGTCGGGCAAACAAACAAAATGCCAGTATTGTCGAAAGGGAGATGCTTCGCAAATGAATCTAACTCAGCATGCACGGGGAGAAAATAATTTATTATATGAGTGAAGCCTTCACTAGGGAATCTTGGGTAGAGCCTTCATATCATACAAACCTTTGAGTTTATCCATCCTTGAAGTCACTAATTTTTTTCTCCTTGTGTCAAAAAATCTAAAGCAATAAGTAATTTGTAAATTCTTTTCAAAAATATTTTTTTTATTTAATCTATTTGCTTTGATCATTACTATCGATAATAAATGAAATCTTTATAAGCTGAATAAAATAAGAATTAAAAGGAATTGGATATAAGGCTCAAACTTTATTAATATAATGGTAGCCTGCGAATGGAAAGACTCCATAGATGATTACAAAGTTTGGAACATGGTAATATACTTTGGAAAAGATGAATTGAGTTACAATGACCACTATTATCCCTTATAACTTTGAATTCCTGAGTAGAGACTTCAGTCGAAGAGTAGCAAAATCCAAGCAGATTGTTGCTCCAATGATCAAGTCTTGTCTGATGCAGTTACTTTCCAGAAAATCCCTAACTTTTGCCTAGGTTTCTCTTGCGGGTTTTCAACCTACCAGGAAAATTTATTCTGTTTATGTCTCTAAATTTTTCCTAGACCGCCCTTTCGGGTTTTCATCTTATGGAGCCATTCTTTTATTTTTCTAAGCGAAGTATTTCTTGACTGCATCAGCATTCATAAGACATGGGAAATCCTCGTCATCCATTGTTTCAAGAATCAATGCACCGCCAAAGAAGGCTTTCTTGACAACATATGTGCCTTCAAAATTGGGAGTCCACTTTCCCCTAGAATCAGCGTTAAAAGACATGATCTTCCTGAGTACGAGGTCGCCTTCTCTAAATTCACGAGGTTTGACCTTCTTATAAAAATATTTCTTTGTTCTCTATTGGTATAATTGACCATGACAGAAGGCCTCCATTCTTTTCTTATTTATTAAATTCAGTTGGTCAAACCTGTTCTGGACCCATTAAGCCTCTGACAACTTGGCTACCATTATTACACGCAAAGAGGGAATCTCAACTTCAATGAGGAGCAATGCTTCCATGCCATATACAAGAGAGAACGGGGTTGCACCTATTGAAGTGCGTACATGTTTTTGATACCCATGCAGAGCAAAAGGGAGCATCTCATGCCAATCTTTATAAGTAACAACCATTTTCTGGATGATCTTCTTGATGTTTTTATTGGCCGCTTCAACAACCCCATTCATCTTTGGCTTGTATGGAGATGAATTATGGTGGAAAATCTTAAATTCCTCACAAATTTCAGACATCATTTTGTTATTCAGATTTGAGCCATTGTCAGTAATAATCTTGCTTTGCACACCATACCAACATATGAGGTTGTTCTTGATGAAGCGCACTACCACCTGTTTAGTGACATTCGCATATAAAGCTGCCTCCACCCATTTGGTAAAATAATCAATTACCACCAAGATAAAACGATGTCCATTTGACGCCTTTGGTTCAATCATTCCAATCATGTCAATACCCCATATAGAGAAAGGCCATGGGGAAGAAATAACGTTGAGAAGTGCTGGAGGTACATGAATTTTATTAGCATAAATCTGGAATTTATGGCACTTCGCAATTTGTAACAGTCAGATTTTATTGTCATCGAATAGTAACCTTCCCTAAGCATCTTTTTCGCCATTGAATGTCCATTAGCATGGGTACCAAATGAACCTTCATGAACCTCATGCATCAATATGTCTGCTTCGTGTCTATCCACACATCTAAGCAACACCATGTCATGATTTCTTTTATACAGTACATATTCATTGAGGAAAAAACTGCCCGCCAATCTTCTCAATGTCTTTCTATCCTTATTTGATGCACCAACTGGGTATTCCTGGATCTGGATGAAATGCTTGATATCAGAATACCAAGGTTTTTCATCTACCACATCCTCTATTGTAAACACATGAGTCGATCTACCCAAACATTATACTGTAATACAAGGCACATCATTCCAAGTATTATCCTGATACATAGAAGCCATAGTTGCCAAAGCATCTGCCATCTGATTTTCATCTCTTGTAATATGATGGAATTCAACTTTGTTAAAGAAGGGTAATAGTCTTCTAGCATAATCTTTGTAAGGGATCAAGCCAGGGTGACGAGTATCCCATTCTCCTTTAATATGATTAATAACCAAAGTCGAATCATCATACACATCTAGAACTTTGATTCTAAGATCAATGGACTCCTCGAGACCCATAACGTAAACCTCATATTCCGCCATATTATTAGTACAATCAAATGTCATCCTTGCAGTAAAAGGAATGTGTGATCCATGCAGAGTGATGATCACCGCACCAATTCCTTTTCCGTAAGCGTTCACTGCTCCATTAAATACCATGCCCCAGTGAGATTCAGGATCTGGACCTTCCCCAGGTAAAGGTTCATTATAATCTTTTTCTTTCAAGAACATCACATCCTCATCGGGAAAATCAAATTTGACGGATTGATAGTCATCTACCAGTTAGTGAGCAAGATAATCCGCCAACACACTTATTTTTATGGACTTTTGAGTGTGGTACTCAATGTCATATTCAGACAATAACATTTTCCAGCGGGCAATTCTCCAAGTAAGAGCAGGCTTTTCAAAAATATACTTAATTGGATCCATTTTGGAAATCAACCAAGTAGTATTATTCATCATATATTGCCGCAATCGCTTTGCCGCCCAAGCCAGAGCACAACACATCTTCTCCAACATAGAATACCGTGACTCACAATCAGTAAATTTCTTACTGAGATAGTATATGGCATATTCTTTCTTTCCTGTTTCATCTTGTTGTCCCAAAATACAACCCATAGAACTATCCAACACTGTTAGATACATGATCAATGGTCTTCATTCAACGGGAGGGACCAAGATAAGAGGTTCAAGTAGATATTCTTTGATGCTTTCAAATTCCCCATGGCAATCCTCTGTCCACACACAACCCTGATCTTTCTTTGGAAACTTAAAGATCGATTCACATTTTGCAGTCATGTGGGAGATGAATCTTGAAAGAAACCTCTAACTTGTTTGGAACGCCCAAGGAAGCCTCTAACTTGCTTCTTAGTCCTCAGTGCAGGCATTTCTTGAATAGATTTGACTTTATTAGGATCAACTTCAATCCCTTTCTGGCTGACAAAGAAACCTAACAACTTCCCTGATCTGACATCGAAGGTGCATTTGTTTAGATTCAGGTGGAGATGGTATTTCCTCAAACGCTGAAACAACTTCAACAAATCTTTTATATGCCCTTCTTCAGTTTGTGATTTGGAAATCATATCATCAACATAAAACTCGATTTCCTTGTGCATCAGATCATGGAATATGGTTACTTCATGATGAGTCAGTGTAAAACTGCATCTGGAAAATGAGAAGGAACCTGGGTAGGGTTACTTCATGATGAGTCTGTGTAAAACTTCATCTCGAAATGGGAAGGAACCTGGGTAAGGTTGCTTCATGATGAGTCAGTGTAAAACTTCATCTGGAAATGTCTGAGAAGGAACCTGGGTAGGGTTACTTCATGATGAGTCCGTGTAAAACTTCATCTGGAAAATGAGAAGGAAATTGGGTAGGGTTACTTCATGATGAGTCAGTGTAAAACTTCATCTGGAAATGAGAAGGAACCTGAGTAGGGTTGCTTCATGATGGTCGTGTTGATAGTTGCCCTGGCTTGTTTCAGGAATTAATCTATAATCTGTTGTCCTCAGATAGTTGTCTTGTCTTGTTTCAGGTGTTAATCTGGAACTTTTTTTTGTTGGTCATTGAGATAGTTGTCCTATCTGGTTTCAGGTATTAATCTCTAACCTTAGAAAGAAATATAGTTTTCCTGTCTAGTTTCAGGTATTAATCTCTGACCTTTTGAAAATGATTGTGGTATTTTCCAAAAAGGACTTTTGCTAATTGACTTTTCCTTGCAAGGAAAAGGGTTAGTTGCATGCAGATGTATGCATGGCTTGATGATGTTCTCAAAATAAATGAGATTATGCTGTATGCATTTATCATGTATGTAATATGATGCATGAAATGTGAAATATTGTTGGAATGTATCTTTGTCTTGAAAATAAATCCTTGAAAAATGTTGGGGAGGTTTGGGAAGCTTAATCCCAGACGACCGTTGGGATGAAGAGTATGCCCCTTTCCAGACCTTGTTTTAGAATGTTTCCGCTGGGGATTCCCGTCTTGTTGTTTGAGGAGAACTCCCATGGGGAATATTGATTTTTCTTGAGAAGAAAATCTATGGAAAATGTTGATTCCTGCTTGGGGAAAGGAGTTCAGGAGTCTTATTCGTCCATTGCTCTACTGGGGAGCTATCTCTTGATGGAAGAGAAAGGAGTTAACAACTTGTTAGGGACAAAGAAGTTAACTGTTTTCTGGTTGTCTCCCAGACTTTACAGCAACTCACTGAGGATTGTAGGAATGTCTACTGGGGAGAGTGGTTGTGGTCCCTTGATTTGTAGTAGTCGGAAAGGCAAACTCAAGCTGGAGAATCTGTAGTTTGTTGGGGGAAATAAACACTGTTACTAATATGCTGGAGAGGTGTTTTCTTTTGGCAGAACTCCTCGAGGATTCTTGAGATCAACTCAGTTTTGAAGAAGGTTTTCTAGAGATTGAAGCTCTGGCTGGGGATTTCCTGGATCCAACTTTGTGGGGATATCCATGAATTTGGCCTGGAGGGGTTTGTACCCTTATCCGTGAAGATTATTCTGTGGGGATAACCTTATAGAGATGACTCTATGGAGACTTGACTGAGGGCCACCCTATGAAAAGGACTTTGTGGAGAATTATCACTGCCCCTAGTAGTAAGTGTTTATAGTACTTCCAGGAAATGTTCGCTTGATTGTATGTAACCTTTTGCTGGAATTCACGTTCAATTCCCCAAGTGATTCAGATACATACATGCCCCTGGTTATTTAGCATTTCTTAGGAGATTTCTTGGAATCTTTACTTGAATTCCCCCAGACGAGTTGGACAATGACATGTCATACCCCCTTGCTTATAGCAGATTTGTCATTGGAAGTGTCATCCCATTTGAAGTGATTTTGTTCACTGAGAGAGGTTTTGTTCATTGGATATTCGTCGTGTGAATTTATCTACTGTCAAACAATTAGCCATATGCAAACAATAATATTCAAATAATGCAAAGTTTATGCTTGTCTTGATGTTTTGAAAATGCATTTTAGAAAATATAAGAATTTTGTAAGAATGTGAATTCAACTAAGGATTTAGAGTAAGCCTTACAGGAGTCAGGGTACCTTTTGTAACAGTATGCTTTCGAACTAACCCATGCTTCAATTAGGACTTTTGAAGGGTTGTAGCGTGGCTTGGTTCAGGGTTTAAGAAATAAAGGATAAGGCTCAAAGTGTATTTGTACCCGCCTGTTCTTCGTGATGTTCTTCGGTCCTAAACTCAGTTAATTGTGCGTTTGAATTCCAATTGAGTCTGAAATGACATTTTGGTGATGGTTCAGACAAGTTAAGTTTGTTGGAAGGCAGTCATTTTTGCAACGTTTTTCATGTTGTCGAGGATTTGTAGTGTCCTCTTTTTTGATTTATTATCCCTGATTTTTGCCTGACTGTTCTTATTTTGAGATTACAGCCAGCGGGATGCCCCTGTTTTTTTCTTAAGTCTCCTTCATAGGTTTTGACTCACCGGGCTTTTCTTTTGAGAGATAATGACTGCCTATTTGATAGGGAACCATCGCCGTCTTTTTTTATTCAAAAGGAATGTTTTTGATGTCATTCGTTGTGTACGAAGTGAAAGCTTGTGACTGAATGCGCACTTGAATTAACTGAGAGACTACCCTGCCCTATGTTTTGATTAAAGGTTTCAATTTGTGTAAAAAAGGAAACTCCTACTTATTTGGCTCGAAGGGGTTGAATAGGGATTATCCTCCTTATAACTCCAGTGTTTAGGAATTGAAACAATGCATGTTCATCGTCAGCAAGGTCTATCCAAAAGCACACTCTATGAGATTATGGTATTGTTTTCATCATCCTCCCTCTAAAGGCTTGCAACTTTTTGAAAAAAAAAGAGTTAAATATTATAAAGGGAGTAAAAAGCATATCTTAAATAGAGTGAAAATGAATGGATTGATTCAAGACAAACATATTTAATGCATTAATGAGAATAATCAAAGTCTGACATAAAGATAAGTTAAGTAAACAAAGAAATTACAACTGAAAATTCGAATAAATAGAAAATTTCCTCGCCTAGATCGTCATTTCATATGGATTCCTTTGAGGGGTGATAGAAGAATTCCAGTTGATTGTCTTGTGTAAACTCCAGCACTCCTTCGTCGATTAGGTCTTGAATCTTGTACTTCAGCATCCAACAACCGTTTGTATCATGCCTAGGACTGTCGGAATGATAGGCACAACTTGCATCAGGATTGTAGTTAGGAGAATAAGTTTTGGGGTTTGGATGAGGTCCTATCAACGTAATCAGATTCATCCTCAACATGTGTTGCAATGCTTGAGACATTGGCATGTTGATGTTAGTAAACTGTCTCTCGGGCTCGTTTTTCATATGTTGATTTCCCTGTTAACATTGGCGAGGTCGTTGTTGGGCTCGTGATGTGGCAGCAATTTGGAAAGGTCTACTCTCCACCAAACCAACTTTTTATCTCATCAGAGGCTGATTAACGACTTGGTCCCCAATTCTAGCTGTTTTCCCCATATGGTTGCATCCGTCTTGATAAAGCTTGTTGATAAGGGCTCTCAGCTCTTCTTGTCCCTGAGCCAAGTTTTGGATAAGAGCCATCTAGCCTACCATCTGTCCCATCATCTGGATCTTCATTGTGGCTATCTCAGTTTGCATCCGTTCCAACTGGTCATCCTTGTTGTCCTCCGGATTCTTCAAGGCCATGCCCCTAGCGAGGAGTGTTTTCACTTGTTGTTGCCCCTTGGATAGGTTCAGGAACATTTCCTGAAGTTGAGCATTTTGAGTCTGAATGTCCTTGATAGTCTGCCCTAGATCTATCTCTACTGAAATAAACAGTAAGCAGATGAGAGACCTGTGTGGGGAAAGCCTGTTATGATGACATGCATGATATGTGGATGCAATGTTTTCAAGGATATCACAGGATAAACACAAGAAGATGTTAGAAGTTGAAATTTGATCAACAACTTTGATTGGAGAACTTCGTATTGGTGTATGTCTTTCCACGAGAATCAAGCTCACCATGTCAAGTGGGTCATAGCCCTTGATTTTGGTCTTTGACGGTGTTTGGTTAGAGGAGAATAAATCAGCTTACCACTTGATAGACGTCTGGTTCAACATGACCCTGAATCATAGGCCCCTGAGATCCTTGAAATGATTATTGAAAATGCTATTGTATGATGTCATGTACAAGTATGCAAATCAATCAAGTCTTTATGTACAAATAATCATATACACACCAAGAAGACAAGTCCTTAGGTTCAGGCTTGCATGGAGTTTGTAGGTAAATACCCTCTTGAAGTTTATTTGGCTTAACCTGTCCTAGAAATTGATCGGGTTCTAATGAGTCTCATATCACCAACCTTTCTTTTAGGCATTTTTCTAGCTCAAGCACCGAAGTATTGCGGCCAAAATATCCCAAAAGTCCAATCTCAATGAGTGTAGCATCGAGTGTCAACCAATCTTCGGTCGGAACTAAAGCCGGCCATCTCACTACTTTCTAGTGGCTTAGGATGAGTCAATTAAAGGTTCTAAAGGTCAGTTAGCGCTTAATGACACTATAAGGAAGCCTAATGTTATCCTTGACCGACTCAAGGAACATTAGTACAAGCCAGAGTATCACGCTAGCGTAGCTATCACTTTGTCCATATCGGTCTACGCTGTACAACCTCCATGATTTATTGCTACTTTCCTAAAAAGGTACCACAAATCTGGGTGTAGGATCTTTAACAATAACCCAAACCAGGACCCAAAAATGTAAAGCAAGCAAGTCAAACAATGAAAGCAAGTAAAGGAGATCTAGCCCTAAGGTAACCCCACTTTTAGTAAACTCCCCAACAGAGTCGCCAGTTTTGTAATACGGTAGGAGAACTGACTTGGGATTTTGCATTTGATCGCATTCGTTACAGATAGCCAGAGTCGCCATCGACTTTTCTTTTATCCAATAAGGAAAGGTTAAAAAGAACAGGAAAGACCTTTCGAGATTATTTCTTGAGTTCAGGGGGTAGGTTATGAAAAAGGAAGGTATTAGCACCCTTTTCATCCGTAGTTATCTACGGGCTCTTAGTTTCTTGCTGGATCACTTGCTTTTGTTTGAAAATGTGCTTTGTGGTGTGGGTTTGAAAGTATTTTGAAAACGTCTTTGTAATGATTCTCGTTTCTATAAGAATGCGTACAAAGTGTTGGTTTTGAAAATAAATCAAAGAGGTGTTTGTATAATGTGCTTTTGAAAGTGATTTTGAAAAGTGTCTTTGTAATGATTCTCATTTCTATAAGAATGCACACAAAAAGCTTTGTCTTTTGAAAATGTTTTAAATGAAAGTGTTGGTGTGTAAAATGTTTTTGTTGTGAGCAAGCAAGCAACTATGAGCGTCCTACCTACTCAAAAGGTCTAATGTTCTTTTCCTCCTCCTTTAGATGTTGCTATCTTACCATTGATTTGGTAAGAAGCTCCATCGTTGGATGTGAAGGGATGGGCGTGGGTCGTTTGTATAGTCATAGGAGGCAACCTATGAGACGTTTTAGCAATGTCGTTTAGGGAATAGATCGTTTACCGAAGGCAATATTGAGGGTCATCGAGGGACTATGATATTTTATTGAGGGTCTTTGCTAAAACGCCCATATTCGAGGGACATGACTATTTTTCCGAGGCAACAAGTGAGATTATCCTAGAGGTGCATGTGTGAATAGTGTGTTTGATTGCATGCATTTAGTCTTTTGATTTTGGGTTGTCTACTTGTTAGTTTTATCTTGCCATACATCCTAATTACTAACATTTGTATAAAGCAATATAAATGAAGAAAATAAATATCCTACACTATTACAACCATATTGAATAGCAAGAAAATGTAAAGACAAAACAAAATAAAAAAAGGGAAGACAGGCTTTTCGATTCAGGCAGCAACACCCTTCGATTCTTCCCTTTTCGGCCTTCTTTCGATGTGGCCTGGAAATAGTAAGGACACGCCTTTCGATTTCATCCCATTCCTATTTCTTTCGAACGGGACCTGGAAGTCAGTGTGTGGGTAGCTTTCGATTCTGCCTATCTGCTTCCTTCGAATGGCCTGGAAGTCAGTTTGTGAAGATGCCTAAGGCCACACTCTTTGTTCTGCTTGCAACTGTGAAGTAGCCAACGGTGAAGCCTAAAGCTTCGATTCACACCTACTTCCTCCTGTTTTCTTTTGTTTGGGATTTAAATAGCAAGATGGCCTAAGGCCATGCTAGTATTGTCTCATGGCCAGGTTAGTTCTTAAAAATGTTTGATAAACCAAGAAACAAAACCAAAAGGTTGCAATGAAAACAAATTGAAAAGGTGGAAACGAAAAGGAAACTAATGTTATGCACATGTTTTGAAACAAAAAGCTTAAGGTCAGAGTGACTGACCTTGCTTGAAGTTGGGGTATGTGAGTTGGACCTTTAGCTGCTGCCCTGGATGCTCCTGGATTCGAAGGGAAGAAACGAAGGTGATGTTTCTAGTGCTGGATTCGAAGGTCCAAAAGAGTTGGGGTGTGTTTGTTGTTTCTAGATTTGAAGGAGAAGAATAGGTGTAGTGTTCTTTCTATTGGATTCGAAATAAAAACAAAGTGTGGGGATGTTCCTGGATTCGAAAGGGAAAAGAAACAAATGTTGTGTTTCTAGTGTTAGATTCGAAAGGGTCAGAAACAAAGGTATGGTCTTTTAAATTTGGGTATGATAATGTGTTAAGTGTTTGATAATTTTCACACAATCAAAGTTTTTCCCAGCTACCAAAAACCTCTGGATGTGTTGTCCAGCCCCCTTAGATGTGTTATGGAGCCTCTTATTTATAGGCGAAGTTGACTGAGGTTTAGGAGGGAAAACAAAACAATTTGAACAAAATGGATAAACTGTTCTTTGTAGCTTTCGAGGGGTAGTATTCGTATGCCAAATTGGTGCAAGAATAGGGGCTGTATTGCAGGACTGTTGTGCAGCTGTTTTGTAGCGTAATGGCCAGTGTATCAGGTCTGAACTTGGCAGCAAGCATCTTTTGATATCTTAACCTTTCGTTTTGACCACCTAGGTCCAACCTTCGATAAGATTCTTCTTCAAACAATACTATTTGATTTCCACCCAATAAGTGTCTTTCGAATGGGTCATATGCGTATCTTTGAAAGGGTCAAATATGTGTCCTTCGATTGGACCATATGCATCATTTGTGTGCACCATTTGCAATTCTTCGAATGGGCCACCAAGACATGTATTTTGAAAGGGACACCCAGACATGTATTTTGAATGGGACACCCAAACATGTCTTTTGAATGGGACACCCATTGTGTGCCATAGTGTAGGAATTATATATGATCGAAACAGACTGTTTCCAAAGGAAATATTGCCCATTCGAAGCTAGCGTGAAAAAAGGCCAATGCTTTGTGGGTGCTAGCATGAAGGGAAACCATTGCCTTGTGAATTTGGCAGACATGCAGGACCATTGGCTTTTGAGTCGAAGGATTGTTGGAGGAGGCTTTTGCCTTGTGCCTGTTAGCTTGAAGAGGGTTCATGCCTTGTGAATTGGTGGTAAGCGTAAAGAAGGCATTTGTCTTCTGAATCGAAGGAGGCTAGTAGGAAGCCACCAATTTCTGGATCGAAGGACATCAACATGAGGCTTTTCCTCTTTGAATCGAAGGAGCATACAAGGGGGATTTTTGCCTTGTGTCTGCTGACCTGGTGGGAGCCCCTTGCTTTAAAGCATGCAAGAAGGAAGCTATTTCTCAATCGAAGGCTACATGCGGCTAGCCATCACTTTGTGAATCAAAGCAAGCATGGAGGCAATTATTTGTCCAATCAAAACAGGCATGCAAGCATCAAATGTCCAATCGAAGCAGGCATGCAGGCCACCATTGCATTGTGAACCATGTGAGGCCAATGGTGCAATCGAATCTTGTATGCAGGAGGTCATTGCTTCGTGGATCGAAGGAGGCACAAAGGATGGATCGAAGGAGGCATGAAGGATGCCATAGTCCAATCGAAGCAGTCTTGAAAGAGACTAAAGTCTAACCGAAACAAGGGAAATCAAAGGAGGATTTGAAGGAGACCAAAGTACAATCGAAGCCTTGTGAATTGAAGAAAACTTGTTTTTTCTTCAAAAAAAATCATTTTACTTGCTTTCCCCTTTTTTAACAGTTTCCTCTTTAACTTGATGTTGGAAAACCCAATTGTACTTATGCAAGCTTGAATTTTTGAGAATCCTTGTGAGGAAATTCCTTGAGAAATGAGAGAGAAAATTTTGGGGTACAACAGCTATCCATTGAGAATACACTGATGTCACAAGAAAACCATAATTAATCCTTTTTAAGACTTCTTCTTTGATTTTACTGCCATATCAGGGTGAGTTCTTCTCAACTTCTGCTTGACGGGCGGGCACTCTGGCTTCAAAGGCAAATGATGCTCCACAATACCAATATCTAGACCCGGCATATCTTGGTAAGACCAAGAAAATATATCCACATATTCTTTCAATAGCTCGTTCAGTCTGCTCTTCATATCAGGATGAAACGATGCTCCAATCTTGACTTCATTTGGCTCCTCTTCTGAACCTAAATTGATTGTTTTCGATGACTCTTTATACGGATGAATGACATTTTCCTCGTGCTTGAGCAACCGTGAGACCTCTTATGGAATTTCATCATGTTCTTCTTCTTCCGTCCCAAACACAGGATATTCAATGTTGGGAGAGGGTGCAGGGTCATTGTATTCAACAAGTTTATTAGTTAATCTGCACATGTGATTTGTGTTTGCTTTTAGAAACTGACACATATATCAAGTGATTATGAAGATTTATTTTCAATTATTATTTATTCCAAAAAGGGTTTTTTCTGATTACCATTTTCCAAGAAAAAGAAGAAAATAAAGACACATTTTGAGAATCAAAGACAACTTTTATTTATGATTTTAATGATCAAAGCAAACAGATAAGCCCATACGATATTAACTTTCATCTTGGGCAGAATGAAAGATTTTTGCAAGGATTTTAATTTTTTTTTTACTTTGAGACATGGATGCAAGAAGGAACATCATAAGTGACCCAGTTCTGGAATCTGACTCCAAGCGTCACATAATTCGGCATTTCCTGATCTTCTTCATCATCCTCAATAGCATTAACTCCAGAAACAGTTGTGTGATACGGTGGGAGAACTGACTATGGTTTTGCGTTTGTTTTCGCAAATGTTTCGGTTGAGCAAGAGTCGCCACCGACTTTTTATTTTATCCTAAGGAAAGGTTAAAAAGCACAGCAAAAACCTTTTGAGATGTTTTCTTGGGTTCGGGGAGTAGATTATAAAAAGGGAAGGTATTAGCACCCTTTCTATCCATGGTTATCCATGGGCTCTTAGTTACTTGCTTAGATCACTTTCCTTTTGTTTTCAATTGTTTGAAATGGTGCTTGTGTGTGTGGGTTTGAAAAATGTTTTGAAAAGAAGCCATTGTGGTGGCAACCTTTGTAATGATCCATGTGGGGATGTATACAAAGGTGTATGTCTTTTGAAAAGGTTTTCATTTGTTTTTGAAAGTTGTTTTGAAAGTGTAGTGATGTGTGGTTTAGAAAATAGGCAAGTGTTTTGTTTTGCAAGTTTGATTCAAGTAACTAAGAGGTTATCTACTCCTAAATTTTCACAAAGTTTATTGCTATGTTTTAACCCTTTTAATAAGTTTGTTCCACCATTGTATTTGGTGGACAATCTCGTGTTAGGATGTGAAAGGGACAGGCGCGGGTCATCGTTTAGGCCATAATTGCAATGGTGCCAAGTATCTTTGGGCATTTTCTTTAAGAGACTTGATCATTTGTTTTAGGCAATATTTTGAAAGTGTTATCGAGGGACTATGATCATTTGATTTGTTTGTTTTGCCCAAAGAGACCTAACATGCAATATGGCCCAATTTTGAAAGGCAACAAGTGGAATACCCTAGGGGGTGCAAGTGTGATTTGTGTGTTCATTTTCATGCTTGTTTGTCTTGAGATTAGGTCATAACTATTTTGTCGTTTTTCGCATACAAACCCTAATTCTAACATGGTATAATTAGAAATCAATAAAGTGCGAAAATAAATTTACTAAGCTATTACAAAACCAAATATGGGAAGGGGGGTACAAATGTTCGAATGGGGATTTTGACAAGGAATTTAAACCTAAAACTATTACATCAATGTTGAATTACTTACAAGGTGATCAATTTGCATAGATTAAATAAAAATAAAAACAAATATGCAAAAATACAAAAAGAATTTTTATATGTATGAAAAAAAAGTATTATTTATGTAAAATAAAAAAGAAAATAAAAATGTATTATTTTTGGAGTATTTTCATATTTAGGGTAAAACCCTAGTTCTATTAAATAAAATACATTATTCATTTATTATGTACAAATATTTATTTATATATACAAAAATAAAATAGAATGAGGTATTTGTCAAAAAATGTATTTTTATATTAAATATTAATAATAATAAAAAAACAAAAGTGTATATATTTTGTATTTACCCTAAATATATTAATAAATATATGTACATATGTATTATTTTAAATATATATTATATATATAAATAATAATAATATTTAATATTTGTAAAAAAGTATTTTTTTATATAAAGTATTTTCAGAAGGTAAAATAAAATAAAAAATGAAAATAAAAGTATTTTTACATATTTCTCAATATTTTTAATGAAATGTATATTTTCATTTATTTGTGTATTAATCAAAAGAAAATCACATAAATACCTAATAAATTAAAAAATGGTGAGAAAAAAAAAGATTTTTATATTTTTAATAGCATGAGAAAAAATAAATGAATCAATCAAAAAAAGAAAAAGTCAGAAATCATTAAAAATAAACCAAATGGGCTCAGGGCGTGCAGAAGCAATTGTATGGTGTGAAAAGTAGAACAAAAGCTGGCCCAGCCCATGAGACACCTTCTTCAACCTCCAGCCAAAAAACGCGCGCTTGTAACAGGGGTTCAAACATCCTGATTCTTTGAGCTTTTGCACAAACTTTCAACACAAAACATGTCAAGCATTGAATCACGATTCCAAATATATAAAAAACTCATCCTAACTCTCAGAAATGAGAGAGAATTTTAACAATCCCAAATCCTGACCTAAGTTTTCTGCCATTTTCAAACCTTAAATTCTCACAGCTCAAGCAAAATAAATGAAAAGTAAAAACATGTACATGTTCAGTGGCATGAGTAGAACATTGTTTATTCACAAACTTAGAGCTAATGATGCCTAATAAGAGAGATACGAATTCAAAAACTTACCTGTTCAGTTGAAGTTCTATCTGACAATGGAGAAGCTCTCAGTGCAAGGTGATGATTGGGATAGTTTCCTTGAGGTCCAGGGATGCTATTCCAAGCTTTACTTTATCTTGAAAGCTTTTGAATCGAGCTAGAGCACTTCACCTGCAAATCAGAAATGTGAAAATGGTGGAACCAGTTAGAGGGATTACAGGTTGTGTTTTAGCTTTTGGTTAGCTTGCATAGATGGTAGGGAAGGTGTATGAACTGGTTTGGGCAAGAATGCTTGAAAGGATTGAGAGTTGGAACTCAATCTGCAGAGGTTGCTCTATTTGAGCAGTTTCAAGGTGATTCTGAGTTTTGGGAGGGATTGGAGGTGAAAGACTCGTGCTTCAGCTTTGGATCAATGTGTGGAATGTGTTTGATAAGTTTGTCTAAGTGTTTTTTGGCTGATATGATAGTTGGTACAAGTTATGCTATCTTACTTGAACTTGAAGCAAGCAATGGCCACTTGATGATTCTAGCCTGTACAGGCCCTCACACTATGCTGCATACATTGGCCTTGATCAGTGCAATTTGCTCACAAACTTGTGCCAAGAAGATTTGGACTGTACCACTTGGATTGCAAACTTGACATAAAGTTCTACTTTTCCAAAATGGAAATAATGCTTTTTCTAGTTTAGGGTTAATTCTCCATGTAATGTCCAAATGCTTAGAATAACAACTTGGCACAATGGTTTTGCATTAAATTTATGAGTGTAAAAGGGTTTTAGGACCTGTAATGTAGCTTAAGCATGCTGAGATTGAAATGCATAGTGTTATGAACATGTACATGGCCAAGAACAAAAGTGAATTTTTGCCATATTGCAAAATTTGATTCTCCCTAACCATGAGGTTGTTTGAGAAGTTCTTGGACATTTTGGAAAGCTTGGAATGTGTACTACAATCCATCTTTGAAATGAAAATTGAGATTCCAAGTGGAAGTGTATGTAAAATGGCCTTGAAGTTAGGTAGAAAACCTTGTCAAAAAAGGTCAAATTTTCACTAAGTTATGAATGGTTTGGCACCCCTATTCAAAAAATTGTAACTTGAGATATAAGCTTCATTTGGGAAAACTTTGTGAATCAAAGTTGTAGATTATGCAACAAGCTACAACTTTCATGTTTTGACTTTTGTTTGAATCCAAATGAATCTTGGTGAGAAAGTGGGGAAAAGTTGGGAAAAAATTAGGGTTTTCCATAACTTAGAAAAATTCTAAGTTATGAAAAATTCCCATTTCAAACCCTAATTTGCATTGCTTGGTTTCTTGGTGAACAAGTTTCATGATTTGGCATGTTTTGATGAAAAATGAATCTTGACTCTTGATTTTGACCAAAAAGTCAAAGTTTGACTTTTCAGTATACAGTCAAAATTGATCAATTGACTGGGAAATTCAACTGTCAATCTTGTGTACTTGGGATCTTTTGAGTTTGTTGAGCATGTCAAGATAATTCCATGGGGTCATTGAGTCCATATGTGAGCTTGGTTTGCCATTGGTTGGGTCAAACAGTCAAAAATTACCCTTGTGCAGTCAAAACCCTAAAAATGACCATTTTGCCCTTTTGATGATCTGATCAAATTTCTTGTGGAATTGTTATCCAAACTTGATCAAATGGTCCATATGAGTTCATAATGTTGATGTGGGTCAATTTTCATGAGATTTGACTGTCAATTGGCCACAATTGACTTTTTCCCCAATACAGCTGATTTCTAGGTCAACTGTCCAATTGACTGGGCAAAATTTGGAATCAGGACTTGAAACTTGGTATGGATAAACTTGGGAGTCCAACATGAAGCATGAAAGTCATTTTAGGCATTTTAGGTCAAAACATCTTTTTTCAAACACAAACCCTAATTTGGGTCCACAGTGCAAGGAGAAGTCTTGAGCAGAGGAAACCCTAACTGGATCTTGATCTTCAAGGTTTTTGTGATGAGAAAATGTTGAGGAAATGGGAGGACAAATTTTGGGGTACAACAGTTGCCCCTGTTCAATCTTCTTGAACCTGAAGAGTTAGATTGGCAAGTTTGCCTTTCGTGACTCGAGGGTAAAAGGAGATTGGACACTAGAGTGCCCGGAAATTTGCACTCGCATGTTGAAGTATCAGTAATGTGATGTCGGGAATGGGCTTATAGATGCCATTTGGATAGGTGGATAGAGAGATGGGCTTATAGATGCCATCTGGAGACATGACAGAAATTTGTCGGGAATGGGCTTATAGATGCCATTTGGAAGTGTTGATCGCATAAGAGATTCCTTAGCGAGAACTTGTGTATTTGAGAGAGGCAGATGTTTTCCTGGCTTGTTACAGGTGTTTGATCTTCAATCTCCTTATGCAGATATGCCCTGGCTGGATACAGGTATCGAATCTACAATCGGTGGCTCACAGATGTGCCCTGGCTGGATACAGGAATCGAATCTTCGAACTCTTCAGACGTGCCCTGGCTAGATACAAGAATCGAGTCTGGAAATGTGGTCAACAGATACGCCCTGGCTGGATACAGGAATCGAATCTGGAAATGGTCGTCAATAGATATGCCCTGGCTGGATACAGGAATCGAATCTTCGAACTCTTCAGACGTGTCCTGGCTAGATACAGGAATCAAGTCTGGAAATGTTGTCAACAGATATGCCCTGGCTGGATACAGGAATCGAATCTGGAAATGTTGTAGTTGATAGATGTGCCCTGGATGGATACAGGAATCGAATCTTCAAACTTCTTTAGACGTGCCCTGGCTAGATACAGGAGTCGAGTCTGGAAACTGATCACTCTCAGATGTGCCCTGGCTAGATACAAGTATCGAATCTGGAATTGTGACAGTTGAAGGTAGTTGTCTTTGGGATTGTCTTTTTCCCTGAAAAGGAAAAAACATAAGTTGTATGCAATGTCATGACGTATGATATGCATGATGTCATGCTGTTCAACATGAGATAGTGTTGTATGCACTTTATCGTGTACGTAAACAAGATGTATGAAAATGTGAAATGTTTATGAATGTAATTTCGTCTTAGGAAAATAAATCCTTGACAATCGGCCGGAGAATTGCTCTGTGGAAGAGATACTTTGCTGAAGTTTTGATGAGAGGCCTGCTGAGGACTTCAATGATGGATTCCGCTGGGGATAATGATGATAAACTCTGCTGGGGATTACCAAAGATAAACTCCGCTGGGGAATACCAAAGGTAGACTTCTGCCGGAGATTGAAAGAACCTTGCCGAAGGTGATCTTCCGTGGCAACTAGCTGGGGATAACCCAGTTATAAGCCCTTGTGAGGAATAACTCTGAATAAAGCTCGGGAGAGACGTCTGTACCCTGCAGGGAACAAGCTTCCAGAACCTACTGGGGATGAGCTTTAAGACCTGCCGAGGAATTTTGTGCCTTTTCAGGATTGACGGGGAATCAATTCCGCTTGGGGAAAGTAATGCTGAATCTTGTCTTACTCCGCGGGGCGTTGAGATGATTTGGTCACATTCTTCAATCGAATCTACCCTGGTACCTTAGCGGACAAAGCAACCAGACTGCATCAGACAACTCCATATTGCCCCTGTTTCTGATGTCACCTGTAATTAATCTTTGTTTCATATGCAAACATTTATGAATAAGCAATTTAATGTCAAATGCATATATCAAAAATGAACATTGGACGTTCTTCGCAAGACAAAACAGAAAAAAGGAAAAGCAATGGCAATTTGTATGGACAAGTGAATTTGTATTGATTTGAATTTTGCCTGTGAATAGGCGTTTTTGTATAAGAGGCTGACATCCTAGTAAGAGGACGCCGCCAAATAACATAGAGTTTACAATTTTGAAAAGAAAACAAAACAGCTATGTGAACAATCCCACTGGGTTCCAACTCTGCTATCGCCTTTATGTCTCCAAGCGTCTCATCGCTTTGCTGCCTAGTTGAAGATGAAGCTGATTGGTCGATGCCGAAGTCTGAGCCAGATAGTTGATGCCGAATTCCGAATGCGAAGTGATCCAATGAGACATAGTGTTACGCTTTATCCCTAACTTTTACCTGGACCGCCCTTTCGGGTTTTCAGTCCACCGGGATACCCATTTTTGCCCAAGCCGCCTTTTCAGGTTTTCGACTTGCCGGGTGTACATATTTTTATTCATTTCATCCCTTATTTTTGCCCGAACCCTTTTGGTTCGCCGGGAAGCCCTTATTTTTGCCTAGGTATGTCAACCTAGCGGGTCTTTTATTTATGCGTAGTATTTTTTCACTATGTCTGCATTAGCGGGGTGAGGAAGGTCGTCACCATCCATGGTGGTTAGGATCATGGCTCCTCCTGAGAACACATGTTTAACCACAAATGGCCCTTCGTACGTAGGGGTCCATTTTCCCCGAGGATCACTTTGAGGAAGGATGATGCGTTTGATTACCAGGTCCCCAACTTAATACTCTTGTGGTTTGACTTTCTTGTTAAATGCCCTGATCATCCGTTTTTGATACGTTTGACCATGACAGATAGCAGTGAGCCTCTTTTCGTCAATCAGATTTAATTGATCAAGTCGAGTCTGGATCCAGTCATCTTCATTCAAATCCGCATCCTTCATTATTCGGAGAGAGGGTATCTGGACTTCAATTGGCAGGACTGCCTCCATGCCATAGACCAAGGAGAAAGGAGTTGCCCCGGTTGACGTCCTTGCTGAGGTACGGTACCCATGAAGAGCGAACGGTAACATCTCGTGCCAATCTTTATAGGTCACTGTCATCTTCTGCACAATTTTCTTGATATTTTTATTAGCTGCCTCTACAGCCCCATTCATCTTCGGCCGGTAGGGAGAAGAATTGTGGTGCTGTATCTTGAATTGTTCGCAGAGTTCAGTGATCATCTTATTATTAAGACTGGTGCCATTGTCCGTAATGATCCTTTCCGGGACACCGTATCGACAGATCAGATTATGCCGGATGAAACGTGCCACGACGCTCTTGGTTACCGTTGCGTAGGAAGCTGCCTCAACCCACTTCGTGAAGTAATCGATTGCCACTAAGATGAAGCGATGCCCATTAGATGCTGTCGGTCGGATCTCACCGATCATATCAATCCCCCACATTGCAAAAGGCCAAGGTGCCGTTAGGACGTTCAGAGGAACTGGAGGAATATGCACCTTGTCAGCATAGATCTGGCATTTGTGACAAGTTCGGGAGTGTTGGTAACAATCAGCTTCCATTGTGGACCAGAAATATCCTGCCTGAAGGATTTTCTTAGCCATGGTGTGTCCACTGGAATGTGTCCCGAATGTACCCTCATGCAGTTCTAACATGATCTTCTCTGCTTCAGCCTTATCCACACAACGTAGTAGAGTCGAATCATGATTCCGTTTGTAGAGAATGTCGTTGCTGAGGAAGAATTTTGCCGCAAACCTCCTCATGAACTTCTTGTCATTGACAGATGCGCCTTCAGGGTATTCCTGAGCTTCCAAGTACCTCTTCACCTCATGATACCAGGGTTTTTCAGTCACCTTCTCGGCCTCGAGATCACAGCAGTATGCCGATTCATCCAACTTCCAGATAATGATCCGGGGAGCCTCATTGTCCCATTTAACTTTGAACATTGAAGACATCGTGGCTAGTGCGTCCGCTAGCCGATTCTCCTCTCTTGGGAAGTGCTCAAAAGTTATTTCTTCAAAGTGGGGAAGCAAGGTTGACACGTACTCCTTGTAAGGAATAAGATTTGGGTGTTTCGTATCCCACTCGCCTTTGATCTGATTGATCACGAGAGCGGAATCTCCGAAGACACTCAGAAACTTAATCCTTAAGTCGATTGCAGCTTGTAGACCCATGATACATGCCTCATATTCTGCCATGTTATTGGTGCAGTTGAAACACAGTCGGGCGGTGAGTGGAGTATGAGTTCCTTTGGGAGATATGATTACAGCACCGACGCCGTTACCCAAAGCATTGGAGGCTCCGTCAAAATGCATAGACCATTGGGATCCTTCCTCAGGTCCTTCATCCGGTCCAGGTACTTCACATTCAGTTACCACCATGATATCTTCGTCCGGAAAATCAAAGTTCAATGATTGGTAATCGTCCACAGGTTGGTGTGCCAAATGATCTGCCAGTACACTTCCTTTAATTGCTTTCTGAGTTGTATACTGGATGTCATATTCTGTCAAGATCATTTGCCATCTCGCTATTCTTCCAGACAGAGCGGGCTTTTCGAATATGTACTTGATGGGATCCATCTTCGAAATCAATAGAGTAGTGTGAGTCAGCATATACTGTCTCAGCCGGCGAGCAGCCCATACTAGAGCGCAGCAAGTTTTCTCAAGTAGTGAGTAACGAGACTCACAGTCGGTAAACTTTTTGCTCAAGTAATAAATAGCGTGCTCTTTTCGGCCAGACTCGTCATGCTGTCCCAACACACACCCCATTGAATTGTCAAGTACTGTCAAGTATAATATCAGAGGTCTTCCTTCCACTGGTGGCATAAGAATGGGTGGCTCTTGGAGATATTCCTTTATCCTTTCAAAGGCAGCCTGACATTCATCGTTCCAGCGTACTACTTGATCTTTCTTCAGTAATTTGAAGATTGGCTCACAAGTAGCAGTCAGATGTGAGATGAATCGGGCAATGTAATTCAGTCGTCCCAGGAAGCCTCTGACTTCTTTCTCTGTCTTTGGAGTCGGCATCTCTTGTATGGCTTTTACCTTGGCAGGGTCCACCTGAATACCTTTATCACTTACAATGAAACCTAGCAATTTTCCGGATCTTACCCCAAAGGTGCATTTGTTGGGATTCAACCTCAGCTTGTATAACTTGAGTCGGTCAAACAACTTCCTCAGATGGTCAAGGTGCTCCTCCTCAGTTTGAGAACTTGCAATCATGTCATCAACGTATACCTCAATCTCGTGATGGATCATATCATGAAATAAAGAAACCATGGTGCGTAGATAGGTTGCCCCAGCATTTTTCAATCCGAATGGCATGACCTTATAACAGAAGGTGCCCCACTGAGTCACAAAGGTAGTCTTTTCCATATCCTCCGGAGCCATCTTGATCTGATTATACCCTGAAAAACCATCCATGAAGGAGAAAACCTTGTGTTGAGCGGTATTGTCAACAAGAACGTCGATGTGAGGTAAGGGGAAGTCATCCTTGGGGCTTGCCCTGTTCAAGTCCCTGTAGTCGACACACATCCTGACTTTACCGTCCTTTTTCGGCACTGGCACCACATTGGCCACCCATTGAGGATAAGAAGTTACCGCTAGAAACCCGTCATCGAACTGCTTCATGACCTCAGCCTTGATCTTTTCAGACATCTCTGGACGCATATGGCGGACCTTTTGCTTTACCAGAGGGCAGTCTTCCTTGGTTGGCAGGTGATGAACTACAATGTCTGCATCCAAACCAGGCATATCTTCGTATGACCAGGAAAAGATCTCTGTGTAATCATGTAGCATCTGGATCAATCGTTGTTTCACGCTGAGCTCTAGATTAGCCCCAATCTTGACTTCTTTCCTATCTGTCTCAGTACCCAGGTTAACTGTTTCCACTGGCTCTTCATGTGGTTGAATAGCCCTCTCTTCCTGGAGTAGCAGTCTTGCGAGTTCACCAGGCACTTCGCAATCATCTTCACCTTCGTCCTCGGCCAAGTTGATCGGATTCTCGAAGTCATAACTGGCGGTAGCAGAGCTGTTACCAGTGAGATCCAGAGTGGATTGAAACCTGTATAAGTGAGTGTGTGTGAATATAGCTGTTTTGCAATATATATAACACAGAAAGAAAAAGAGCACAAGATTTGAAATGCAACAAACGTCCAATGTTTTGATTGATGATATATGGAAATGTCATACAAAAAGCCCTCACAAATGGAGCTACGATGCCCCGGGTAGGACACCGAGCCAACAAAGTTTTAACATATTGTTTGTTACAAATTGGAAATCAAAAGAAATTAATTACTGCGTGACAAATGTGATAGGTGTAAAATCCTTTGCCGTCCAGTTGCTTGGTCCGTTGCTGGTAGTCGGGTAGATCCAACTGTCAAACTCTGCTTCCTCTACATCCTCCTTGATAGCATTCACTCTTGGGTTGGAGATAAACACCAGAGCCTTTCTGATCTTTTCCTTGCGCACAGCCCTCTGAGCCTCTGCAGTAAAGCCCAGCCCAAACTTGTCGTTCTTTTGAGTGAAGTCAGGAAGCTGACCCCAGTTTGTACAATTGCCTTTCTCGATTACAGCCCGGGCATCCTTTAAGGACGCCATCTTCAACGGAAAATCTTCTTCAACTACTGCCTCAGCTGATGCCAACACTGGGGGTACTTCCTCAAAATGCTGAAAGGGGGTTTCAATAAACTCCCCGTCCATCTCGATATACCGGAATGAATTCAAGTGACTCACCATGTATTCCTCCTCACCCTGCACAGTAACAATCTTCCCTTTGACAGGGTATTTGAGCTTTTGGTGTAGAGTGGATGTTACTGCCCCAGCTTTGTGAATCCAGGGTCGACCCAACAAGCAAGAATAAGATGGACGAATATCCATTACATAGAACGTTGAGTTGAAAACTTGGGAACCCACACGAATAGGGATGTCTACCTCACCGTGCACCATCCTCTTAGAACCGTCGAAGGCTCTAACAATGACGTTGCTAGGTTTCAACTCCAGGCCCTCACAATCCAAGCGATCCAATGCTTTCTTGGGCAAAACATTCAGGGAAGAACCGGTATCCACCAATACGTGTGCGAGAGTAGTGCCCCTGCACTCTATAGAGACGTGCAGGGCATCATTGTGATTTTTCCCCTTGGCGGTAAGGTCAGCATCTGAGAACCCTAAGCCATTGTCAGCTGTCAAATTGGCCACACAGTCAATGAATTGATCTGCAGATGTCTCTTGTGGCACATGGGCCTCTTCAAAAATGAAATTAGGGCCTTGGCATGGGCCTCTGAGCATAGCAGCAATGATAGCATAGAGATCTTGGAGGGGGTATGCCCCAGCTGTTCAACGACGTTGAAGTCGCTCTTCTTAATGATTTTAAGGATTTCCTCCATCTCTGGGTGGGAGGCTTCAACATTGATAGTCTTTGGTGCCTCCATCCTGGCAGGCACATCAGTAGTTCCTTTGCCCCGAGTGTCAGATGACTCGGCAGCAGGGGTATAAACTTGATCAGAAGTGGAAACAGACGCACTTACAGGCGTAATTATAAGAGGTCTTCGAATAACTGGTGGCGCAATGTCAGGCGAGAAGAGCCTGCCACTGCGAGTAACTTTAGTGGGACCAGTTGTGATACTGATACTGGTATTGGTGTTGAACTCCTGCTTCACCCCAAGCACATACACGTCGGCTCCATAATGCCATGGAACAGCTTTATCAGACTCATACGGGAGAGGCCCCGGGACAATAATAGTGATGGGTGCAACAGACATAATTTGGACTGGTTTCTTTATGGGAGCTTTGGCAGGATTGTAAATTGTGACAACAGAAATTTCTTCAATGGAAACAAACAGAACATCAGTTTTCTTGAACAGAATTTCCTTGCTATCCATCAGGCTTTGGATGCCTGATTTCAGTAGTGGACAACCGGTAGGGATAACAGCACACAGGAGGTAACCCTTACTACAACCTGGAAATAAACCGGCTAGTAGTAAGTTCCTCTTAACAGTCAAAAGAGGGGTAACAACTTCATTCACCGAAACAGCATACAACTCTTCCTCAATGGCATTTACTCTATGCTGGGGCATAGGAGCAGTTACAACATTCAGTCTTTCAGGTGCTTCAAACTGAATTTCCTTTGCGTCAATAAGATCTTGCACTTTGTTTCTCAAGGCCCAGCAATCATCAGTAGTGTGCCCGGGACTATCAGAATGATAAGCACACCGGGCATTTGGGTTATACTTAGGAGACGCAGTGTTGACGACCTTAGGAGCTTCTTTGAGGGTCACCAAGTTGGTTGATAACAGTTGGGGTAAAATTTGAGATAAGGTCATACTCAGCCGAGTATACTTCCTCTTGGGCCTTTCACTTCTTTGTTGATTGTACTGCTGAGGAGCAGCAACTGGTTTTGAAATGACCAAAGCATTGACGGCTTGGCGACTTTCGGGCTTGACTTGTCTTCTAGGACCATAGACGGCACTTGCTTCTTTCTTGAAAGGCCTTTTCTCAGTACTTGTGGAGGCAGCTTTTTGTATCTTTCCTGACCTGATGCCAGCTTCAATTCTTTCTCCCGTCAAAATCAAATCCGTAAACCCAGCGGAGGAGTTACCAACCAAATGATTGAAAAATGGACCGGACAAAGTCCCTAGGAACATATCAACCAGCTCACGATCCGTCAATGGAGGCTGCACCCTGCCAGCCAAATCTCTCTATTTTTGTGCATATTCTTTGAATCCTTCACCCGTTCCTAGAGACATACCCTGAAGTTGGATACGCGTAGGAGCGAGATCAGAATTGTATTGGTATTGTCTGTAGAATGCGGTTGCCAAATCTTCCCAGTGTCGGATGCTAGTTCCATCTAATTGGTAGAACCATTCAAGCTGTGACCCCGAGAGGCTATCTTGGAAGAAGTGAATCCAAAGGTTCTTATCCGCCGTATAAGGTTGGATCTTCCTTACGTACGACCTTAGATGCAGCTTTGGGCAGGAGACCCCATCATACTTGGCGAAGGCAGGCGCCTTAAACTTGTGTGGAATTACTACCCCAAAAGATAACCCCAAATCTCTGAAATCCAGCCCCGGCCATTCTGAATCTCCATGGCGCTCAAGCGGTCCTCTAATTTCTTGTATCTGTCAGCAGCAGGTGGGTATTGTTCGTCATTGTAGTCCATCTCGTTGTCGGAGACTGCGGGACTAGGAGCTCCTCCCCCTTGGGGATTGTTTTTCTCAGCAGAAGAGGTAGTTGGATCAGCTTCATTGTGGAGTGTGTTCCCAAATCTGCGTCCGGTGTTGAACAACGCAGTCCTCTTTTTCTTCTTCTTCTTCAGGAGTAGAGTCTTCAACTCTTGATGACCTTGGGCCAGGCTTAGGACCATTTCTTGAAACTGGGCACTTTGGGCCTGAAGGGCCTTGATTGCTTGTTCACTGGATGAGTCTGGATTCATGATGACTGTTCAAAATAAACAGCGAAGGAGATTAAGCAACCTGTGAAATAGGGTACCTGCTATGCATATGGTGCAATGGAATGCGTATGTTTTATGTTTTCAAAGACAAACAAGATTCAACTTTGTAGACAAAAAGGGAAACACACTTCATTAGATTAAAATTTTCAATTGTTCAACAATTTGCCCTTAGGCATTACAGGAATGAAAAATACTGGAAAGGAAATAAAAGCTATAAAAGGAAATATCCAAAGCCCATCAATGCTCCCATGGCCTCCTTTTCTCAGTGTTGATGTAGTTGTTCAGGACTCTCTCTTCTTCCAATTGCTTAGTCAGCCTCTGGATCTTCCGTTCCTGCTCGTTGAACTTCTCCCGATAGAAATCCCGTTCTTCCTTTAGCTGCGCCCAAGATCTCTTCATTGTGTCAAAATCAGTAGGTATCTGAGGAGGGAGGACAGTTGGAGGAACCCCATCTTCAACAGGAGATTCAAGAATGAGAGGTCTAACAGCTTCGTACGACATACCTAACCTCTGAGCACGGACGCGGACCCATTTGCAATAGGGCTCCATTGGTAGAGAAGTCTTTGGTCCTAACTCATATGGGTCAGCTTTGTGAATTCTGTCCCAAGCTCTAATGAATCCATGGCGTAGTTTGTCATTGTCTGCCTGAAACTCAAAATGGAAGTGAGGAACCAGCATTTCATGAGGCCCTACTCCTCTGGCTCTTCCAAACTGACGGAGAGCTAAGCATGGATTATAAGAGATTCCTCCTTGGATACCAATCAACGGAACATTCGGGTATTCTCCGCAACGATCAATAACAGCTACCTCATCCAAACCTCTGAGAGTCCAGGTGATGTCATTATCAGTGAGAGACATTAACCTCCGAGCCCAACCTTTTCCTTCTTCATTCTTCAGCACGAACTTAGGAAGGTGCGAAATAAACCACCTCACTAGCAAAGGAGCACAACACCACGGAGTTCCCCGTTTTTGAGCAGTACGAGCATAGAGTTGTTGCAGGATATCACCCAAAAGAGTGGGTACAGGATTCCGAGACATGAAGATCCTTATGACATGGATACTGATAAAGGTGTCAGGGTTGGGAAACAGTACCAGACCATAAATCAAAAGGGACAAAATATCCTCGTACGCCTTGAAGTCCAAGTCATTCCAGAAATCATTAGCCTTGCCAACCAGAAATTTGACCAAAAATCCCTTAACTCCACTTCTAGTTTCCCAGTTAGCCAATACCTCTTCTTTGGTCAAGGGGAGGACTGCAGCAACCTCTTCAAGCCTAGGAGTCTTTTCCAAACCAGTGAATGGAGTTTGTTCCAAGACAGGGATCCCAAGCAGATAAGAGAATTCTTCCAGGGTAGGAACCAGCTGGAAGTCTTGAAAGGTGAAACAATGATACAGAGGGTCATAAAACTGGGTCAGAACACTTATCAGTTGTTGGTCCCACTTTGCAGTGATCAAGCCAAGGAGGGAACCATGTCTGTTGATGAAGGAAGAAGTGTTTGGAATCCTACCAACCAAATCCTTGAGCAAAATTGGTGGTTGAACAAAGTTGAGCCGGATAGTATTCCTACGCACGGGCATCATGATGTCCTACAAAACAGAGCAAAGATGAAACTTTTTGTCTTTGAAATGGGTTAGTCCTTTATACAGGATGCATGCAATGGTATGATGGCATGATGCTATGATGAAGCACACCACAAGTATTCACACAGGAAAACATGATAAGGCACACAAGTCACACAAGACACCCTTAGGTTTCAGGCCAACATGAATTTCAGGTATTACCCTCTTTTGGTTTTGTTGGTTAAAAACCTGTCCTATCAAAAGTAACCGGGTTCTAGGGGATCTCAAATCATTGGCTACCCTCAATCGGTCATAACTCCAGCATCGCAATCTTTTCTCGCGGCCAGAACCATCTCGAGAGTTTAGCCTCAATGAGTGTAGCATACTGCTACTGTCCTAATAGCCAAGTTTGGTCAATTTAGGGTTCTAAGGTTGGTTGGTGTTTAATGACTCCTTAGAAGACCTATATTCTCCCCGTTGCAACACAAGGGATATAGGTACAGACCAAGATGCCACACCAACGTAGCCACTGTTTCACCCATGTCGGTCTACGCCGGACAGGTCCCTCACAGATTATGCTACCTAAAAAGGGTATTTCTCAGATCCGGGTTAGGATCTATGAAACTCCAATGCAAAGCCCACAAATATAAAAGCAAACAAAGCAAACAATTGAAAACAAAGGTGATCTAAACCCTAAGGTTACTCCACTTTTAATTTTATTCCCCAGCAGAGTCGCCAGTTCTGTGATACGGTGGGAGAACTGACTATGGTTTTGCGTTTGTTTTCGCAAATGTTTCGGTTGAGCAAGAGTCGCCACCGACTTTTTATTTTATCCTAAGGAAAGGTTAAAAAGCACAGCAAAAAACTTTTGAGATGTTTTCTTGGGTTCGGGGAGTAGATTATAGAAAGGGAAGGTATTAGCACCCTTTCTATCCATGGTTATCCATGGGCTCTTAGTTACTTGCTTAGATCACTTGCCTTTTGTTTTCAATTGTTTGAAATGGTGCTTGTGTGTGTGGGTTTGAAAAATGTTTTGAAAAGAAGCCATTGTGGTGGCAACCTTTGTAATGATCCATGTGGGGATGTATACAAAGGTGTATGTCTTTTGAAAATGTTTTCATTTGTTTTTGAAAGTTGTTTTGAAAGTGTAGTGATGTGTGGTTTAGAAAATAGGCAAGTGTTTTGTTTTGCAACTTTGATTCAAGTAACTAAGAGGTTATCTACTCCTAAATTTTCTCAAAGTTTATTACTATGTTTTAACCCTTTTAATAAGTTTGTTCCACCATTGTATTTGGTGGACAATCTCGTGTTAGGATGTGAAAGGGACAGGCGCGGGTCATCGTTTAGGCCATAATTGCAATGGTGCCAAGTATCTTTGGGCATTTTCTTTAAGAGACTTGATCATTTGTTTTAGGCAATATTTTGAAAGTGTTATCGAGGGACTATGATCATTTGATTTGTTTGTTTTTCCCAAAGAGACCTAACATGCAATATGGCCCAATTTTGAAAGGCAACAAGTGGAATACCCTAGGGGGTGCAAGTGTGATTTGTGTGTTCATTTTCATGCTTGTTTGTCTTGAGATTAGGTCATAACTATTTTGTCGTTTTTCGCATACAAACCCTAATTCTAACATGGTATAATTAGAAAGCAATAAAGTGCGAAAATAAATTTACTAAGCTATTACAAAACCAAATATGGGAAGGGGGGTACAAATGTTCGAATGGGGATTTTGACAAGGAATTTAAACCTAAAACTATTACATCAATGTTGAATTACTTACATGGTGATCAATTTGCATAGATTAAATAAAAATAAAAACAAATATGCAAAAATGCAAAAAGAATTTTTATATGTATGAAAAAAAAGTATTATTTATGTAAAATAAAAAAGAAAATAAAAAGGTATTATTTTTGGAGTATTTTCATATTTAGGGTAAAACCCTAGTTCTATTAAATAAAATACATTATTCATTTATTATGTACAAATATTTATTTATATATACAAAAATAAAATAGAATGAGGTATTTGTCAAAAAATGTATTTTTATATTAAATATTAATAATAATAAAAAAACAAAAGTGTATATATTTTGTATTTACCCTAAATATATTAATAAATATATGTATATATGTATTATTTTAAATATGTATTATATATATATAAATAATAATAATATTTAATATTTGTAAAAAAGTATTTTTTTATATAAAGTATTTTCAGAAGGTAAAATAAAATAAAAAATGAAAATAAAAGTATTTTTACATATTTCTCAATATTTTTAATGAAATGTATATTTTCATTTATTTGTGTATTAATCAAAAGAAAATCACATAAATACCTAATAAATTAAAAAATGGTGAGAAAAAAAAAGATTTTTATATTTTTAATAGCATGAGAAAAAATAAATGAATCAATCAAAAAAAGAAAAAGTCAGAAATCATTAAAAATAAACCAAATGGGCTCAGGGGGTGCAGAAGCAATTGTATGGTGTGAAAAGTAGAACAAAAGATGGCCCAGCCCATGAGACACCTTCTTCAACCTCCAGCCAAAAAACGCGCGCTTGTAACAGGGATTCAAACATCCTGATTCTTTGAGCTTTTGCACAAACTTTCAACACAAAACATGTCAAGCATTGAATCACGATTCCAAATATATAAAAAACTCATCCTAACTCTCAGAAATGAGAGAGAATTTTAACAATCCCAAATCCTGACCTAAGTTTTCTGCCATTTTCAAACCTTAAATTCTCACAGCTCAAGCAAAAGAAATGAAAAGTAAAAACATGTACATGTTCAGTGGCATGAGTAGAACATTGTTTATTCACAAACTTAGAGCTAATGATGCCTAATAAGAGAGATACGAATTCAAAAACTTACCTGTTCAGTTGAAGTTCTATCTGACAATGGAGAAGCTCTCAGTGCAAGGTGATGATTGGGATAGTTTCCTTGAGGTCCAGGGATGCTATTCCAAGCTTTACTTTGTCTTGAAAGCTTTTGAATCGAGCTAGAGCACTTCACCTGTAAATCAGAAATGTGAAAATGGTGGAACCAGTTAGAGGGATTACAGGTTGTGTTTTAGATTTTGGTTAGCTTGCATAGATTGTAGGGAAGGTGTATGAACTGGTTTGGGCAAGAATGCTTGAAAGGATTGAGAGTTGGAACTCAATCTGCAGAGGTTGCTCTGTTTGAGCAGTTTCAAGGTGATTCTGAGTTTTGGGAGGGATTGGAGGTGAAAGACTCGTGCTTCATCTTTGGATCAATGTGTGGAATGTGTTTGATAAGTTTGTCTAAGTGTTTTTTGGCTGATATGATAGTTGGTACAAGTTATGCTATCTTACTTGAACTTGAAGCAAGCAATGGCCACTTGATGATTCTAGCCTGTACATGCCCTCACACTATGCTGCATACATTGGCCTTGATCAGTGCAATTTGCTCACAAACTTGTGCCAAGAAGATTTGGACTGTACCACTTGGATTGCAAACTTGACATAAAGTTCTACTTTTCCAAAATGGAAATAATGCTTTTTCTAGTTTAGGGTTAATTCTCCATGTAATGTCCAAATGCTTAGAATAACAACTTGGCACAATGGTTTTGCATTAAATTTATGAGTGTCAAAGGGTTTTAGGACCTGTAATGTAGCTTAAGCATGCTGAGATTGAAATGCATAGTGTTATGAACATGTACATGGCCAAGAACAAAAGTGAATTTTTTCCATATTGCAAAATTCGATTCTCCCTAACCATGAGGTTGTTTGAGAAGTTCTTGGAAATTTTGGAAAGCTTGGAATGTGTACTACAATCCATCTTTGAAATGAAAATTGAGATTCCAAGTGGAAGTGTATGGAAAATGGCCTTGAAGTTAGGTAGAAAACCTTGTCAAAAAAGGTCAAATTTTCACTAAGTTATGAATGGTTTGGCACCCCTATTCAAAAAATTGTAACTTGAGATATAAGCTTCATTTTGGAAAACTTTGTGAATCAAAGTTGTAGATTATGCAACAAGCTACAACTTTCATGTTTTGACTTTTGTTTGAATCCAAATGAATCTTGGTGAGAAAGTGGGGCAAAGTTGGGAAAAAATTAGGGTTTTCCATAACTTAGAAAAATTCTAAGTTATGAAAAATTCCCATTTCAAACCCTAATTTGCATTTCTTGGTTTCTTGGTGAACAAGTTTCATGATTTGGCATGTTTTGATGAAAAATTAATCTTGACTCTTGATTTTGACCAAAAAGTCAAAGTTTGACTTTTCAATATACAGTCAAAATTGATCAATTGACTGGGAAATTCAACTGTCAATCTTGTGTACTTGGGATCTTTTGAGTTTGTTGAGCATGTCAAGATAATTCCATGGGGTACTTGAGTCCATATGTGAGCTTGGTTTGCCATTGGTTGGGTCAAACAGTCAAAAATTACCCTTGTGCAGTCAAAACCCTAAAAATGACCATTTTGCCCTTTTGATGATCTGATCAAATTTCTTGTGGAATTGTGATCCAAACTTGATCAAATGGTCCATATGAGTTCATAATGTTGATGTGGGTCAATTTTCATGAGATTTGACTGTCAATTGGCCACAATTGACTTTTTCCCCAATACAGCTGATTTCTAGGTCAACTGTCCAATTGACTGGGCAAAATTTGGAATCAGGACTTGAAACTTGGTATGGATAAACTTGGGAGTCCAACATGAAGCATGAAAGTCATTTTAGGCATTTTAGGTCAAAACATCTTTGTTCAAACACAAACCCTAATTTGGGTCCACAGTGCAAGGAGAAGTCTTGAGCAGAGGAAACCCTAACTGGATCTTGATCTTCAAGGTTTTTGTGATGAGAAAATGTTGAGGAAATGGGAGGGAAAATTTTGGGGTACAACAAGTTGGATGGAGGTAGCCTCCGCTGCAAAAAACATCATGATAATTACTCATAGTAGACTTTGAGTTCAAACCTTCGCCTTCGCCATTCTTTACAAAGAATCCTAAACTAGCCCTATTCTTGTTCACCAGAGGATCAACGACCTGTCCCCATACTTTACTTGGACCATTGCATATAACCTGCTGAGAATCCTTGAATGAAGTCATAGAGTTCTTATTCCCTCTTACATTATTAATGGACAGAGCCTGGAACTGCACCCCCACATCAGCTTCATCTGCTTCTACAATACAAAAAGATGATATATGAGATATCAACAATGCTTGATCTCCATTTATAATAACCACTTTGCCTTCACGTACGAACTTCAGCTTCTGGTGCATAGTGGAGGTGACGGCCCCTGCTTCATGTATCCATGGTCTTCCCAGTAGACAACTATATGCTCGTACAATATCCATGACTTGGAAAGTGATCTGGAACAGATGCAGGCCTATGTGAATATGCAGATCAACCTCCCCAATAACCGACTTCCTTGATCCATCAAAAGCTATAACAATAATACCGCTTAGAAACATGGGAGATCCTTGGTAATTCAGTTTTGTAAGCGTGCTCCTTGGTATGACATTTAAAGAGGATCCATTATCAATCAACACATTTGATAACGAATCACTTTTACAATTCATGGATATGTGGAGAGCTAGATTGTGATTCCTCTCCTCATCAGACAATTCATCATCGCAAAAGCTTAGGTTATTACATGATGTAATATTACCTACCACACTACTGAATTGATTGAACGACATGTCATACTCCATGAAGGCCTGGTCCAACAGCCTCATTAAAGATTCTCTATTGGCAGCAGAATTCATCAATAATGCCAAGATAGATATTTTTGAAGGAGTCTACAATAATTGATCCACAATTCGATAGTCGCTCATCTTGATTATCTTCAAAATATCATCCACGTCCTTCTCCAGGGTAGCTCCACTGGATTCTCCTACAGCCTGCTTATGTTTAACACTTTCTAGAACCTTCTTACCAGCATTGTCATTTCCCTGATCGACCGGTGCAAACACACGACCACTGCGGGTCACTCTACAAGTCCCAGCAATATTTCCAACATTGGACAAAGGCTAGATGGGAACTTCCACACCATCCTCTGAAATAGTAGCATTGTATTTGTACGATACAACTTTGTCTGATTTTCAAGGAACGGGCCCTGGCAAGCAAATCACCACAGGGAAACAACTGGCTTGCTACAGTATTCAATTTAGACAGGGGAGAAATCATTGAAACACGACACAATCACATTCACACCTTCTTCAGAAAATTTTGACATCAAAGAATCATCGCTAGAGAACATACCCTCATCCGAGGAAAATAAATCATCTGTAGAAGCATATTCATCATCTGATTCTTCCTCATTCGAGTAGGCTTCAATCTCATTAACCTCATGGTAATCATCTCTTTGGCCAGACACCTTGATTGTTCCATTATCCAATAACAACTGAATACCTTTCCTTACAATGGAACATCCTCAGGAATCCCTGCAACAAACCCAACAAGATCCATAGTGGTGCTCTACCTGACCAGCCATGTGGAAGAAAGTAGCATGCAATTGTACAAGATTATCATTCATATGTTCCACAACAAAGATCCCTAACTCTCTAGGACATCCGAAGACCATGTTCACTTCCTCCTCATACTCCGCCCTAGGCCTGATTATATGGATGAGGCCCTCATCCATCATCTCCTATAAATCAACCTTTATCTTAACGCAACCTTGTATACTAGTACTACAGATATCACAACCAACATGGTAATGAGTATAGTAACTAAACTTGCAAAGGTCTGTATGCATATTTACTAAGTCTCCTCTGACCAAGTTAATATCATAAATGCGAAAGTCCCCTGGACAACCAGCAACCATGTTGACAATATTCGCTCCTCCATGTTTTAGGAGAGGGTTATCTTTTACATTAGGACTGACATCTTTGAAGGATAAAAGACCAGATCTAACCATTTTTTGCACTTCGGACTTTAGAGGATAATAGTTTTCCACATTATTCTCTGGTGCACCTTAATGGAAAGTGCACGTCTAACCTTCCTTATAGTACTAAGGCAAAAGGGATGGTATAGCAGGAGGTGGCCTAGTCTGGACCAACTTTTTCTGGATCAATACTGGGAGTAGCTCTGCATAACTCATAGGGATAGAGTCGACAAGCTCTATTTTCTGATTCTGCCCTTGACTTCCCTGAGGGACTGGTCTTCGATAAGCCACTGTAGTTGGAGCCGCATTAACAACTAGAGTTACCGAGGCAACCTGTTGATGGCGCCGATGATTTCTTCTAGGAAGATTAACCCTTCTCTCTTGAATAACAACATTTGTTTCCTCCTATTTATTTTTAACAAATCCAAATGATGATTTTTTCGTATTGCCGAAACTTTCACTCTTTGTCAGACGATCTTCTCTTATAGCTTTTTCTAAATGGACGCCCATTCCCACCATTTCGATAAAATCACTGGTGCACTCGCCACCACTTTCTCATAGTAGAATGCACCTAGTGTCTTCAGAAAAATCTTTGTCATTTCTTTCTCTTCCACGGGAGGAATCACTTGGGCGGCTACTTCACGCCATCTCTGCGCATATTCCTTAAATGATTCCTTGTCTTTCTGGACCATGGCTCTGAGTTGATCACAGTCAGGTGCCGTGTCCACATTATATTTGAACTGTATGATAAATGCTTCACCCAAGTCGTTGAAAGAATGAATATTGGCACATTCCATTCTCATGTACCATTTCAACGCTGCACCGGTAAACTATCTTAAAAGAAATGAATCAACATCCGTTGATCATCTGTATGGGTAGACATTCTCCTTACATACATTACTAAGTGAGCACGAGGGCAAGTGTTACCCTTGTACTTTTCAAACTCCGACACTTTGAACTTTGCAGGTATCTTCACATTCGGCACCAAACACATATCATTCACATTTTGCCCAAACAACTCTTTCCCTCTGAGGGCCTTCAAATCTTTCTTACATCTTATCAAACTGGTCTTGAAAATCATACATTCTATCATAGAAACCCAAGCTTTCGCTTGGTGGAGGAATAGGGCGATACACTTCATCATTAGCAAACGGCACCACATTCACCGAAGGAGGTGTATCATAGTGAATCTCATTTCTAGCAGCAGGGGTAACATGCACCACAGAAGGTGCATGAGCAGAAGCAGTATGAGCAAGCGGAGCAACTTGAGCATCCTGATTAAAACCTTCTGGTATAAAATTCTCAGGCATTCCCCAAGGGTATCCCGGAGGCATACAATTCTGAACAAAAGTTAAAGTAGTAGAAACAGGAACAGTCGGAGCTTCAGTAGTAACCATTGTCTGTTGAGGCTGAGCAATCAGTGGTTGATTCTGAGCAACCACCAAAGATTCCATCAGAGCAGTGAGATTGGCCATACCGGACTTCAAAGCAGAAACCTCCTCACTCAGCTCGCGATTCTCTTATTTTAAATTATCCATCTTCCTTCTGAGATTAGCTCGAGTATTATACTGACGAGACAACTAGCTAAACAAAGTAAGGAAGCTCAGTAAGACACCTGGATATGTACAAAAAATGCAATAAGTATGTTCAATATGATGCATGATATGCAATGCACATGCTTTATTTTATTATTAATATTTCAAGGGGATCAAATATTTATAGATAATTTGCAAATATCAAAGTAATAACACATTTGAAATACTGAAAATATCATTATAGTAACTTCAAAACGGGTTACAACTTTTAGTACAAGTTTTAATAATCCCAAGTACAAGATGAAAATAAAGTCTAAAACCCTATAAAAGAAAAGCTGATGGAGATCAATCTACACGCTGATGCTTACCTGTAAGCCTGGAAATATGAGTCTTCATCCTTTGGTTTTCTTCTGCATACCTAGTGGTGACCTCCTTCTAATCATCAGAGTCAGGAACTGAACAACTAGGTCCCGATTGAGGCTTAGAGGAAAATAAATCCTCTTGAGTTAAAGAACTTATTCTTCTAAGCATCCTTTTCTTGCTGCATCCTGACTAAAGCAAGCTGAAGTTCTTCCATGTCATCTAATAGGGGAGGAGTGGTCTTCACAAACATATCAAGCATAAGTGCTTCTCTAGAATACGACATCTTCAACTGAATGGCTCTTGCTTGTACCCACTGAAGCTAAGGCTCCAAAGAAACAACCCTTTTAGGTCCCAAATCTTTCCTACTATTCATGTGAATGTGACGCCAAGTCTTAGAAATCTCCTCTTTAGATTCCTTATGAACTTATCCCTCTTTTAGGAAGAAACTACTCAAATGAATACTATTTGGCTTATCCCTCATCGGATATCCAAGCTGTCTCTATGCAAGAACAAGGTTATAGTTAATTCCTCCCTTTGTACCAAGAAAAGGTACATTGGGAAAACTACCACAACTATCGACAATCTCCACATCATGGTAAGCCTGATGATACCAAACAATATCTAAATGAGTAAGTGCCATGATCTTTGGAGTCTAACAAGGTTCCTTCTTGACATTCCAGAAAGTAGCAGATCGAGGAAAATGAGAAGTAAACCACTGATACAACAAAGGCGTGCAACAAATGATCATCCCTCCATGATAAGAATTCCAAAGATGAATAGAGTAATAAGCATCTCCCAACAATGTAGGAACTAGGTTCTCTATCATAAAGATCCTGATGGCATTGATATCAACAAATTTTTCTACATCGGGAAATAAGAACAAACCATAAGCAAGTAGAGCAAAAATGGCCTCAAAAGCAACCGTACTCTTCATCCTAGAAAACTAGCGAGTTTTCTCCAATAAGAACTGAGTTGGTAATCCTCTAATCCCTCCTTTGGTAGTCATGTGGATTTCAACCTTAGACTTCCCCAAATGAATCAAAGCAGCAATCTCATGGGAATTTGGCTCGCCCTCTAAGCCATTAAAAGGAACACAATCGGTAAAAGGTAAACCCAACAAATAAGAATACTCCTCTAGTGTAGGCATTAACTGATAATCAGGGAAAGTAAAGCATCGATACATCGGATCATAGAAATGGACCAAAGTCGAGAGAATGCCCTCCTTCATCCTAAGCTTCATGAGAGAAATGATGGACCCATACTTCCTCTGAAAATCTTCAAAACACTCATTCTCGGGAATCAGACTCATCAACTCATCTATCTTGGGATCTTTGAAATTGTACTTTATGGTCTTTCTTTTTCCAGAATCCATAGTAAAAAAGTACTTGAGATATTCACAAAGAGTCAACTTTTAAGTCCCATGAAATAAAATGTCTTTAAGAGATGCTCATGGGTGCATGAATGCATGATGCAAAAATAACACACAAGATCACAAACATAGGATTCATAGGTTCAACGTCACGAGCACGAGGTCGAAGATACTACCCATAAGGTATGGTCTAAAAGTTATCACCTACCGAACAAGGTTCTAGAGGTTCTCAGAGTCTATATCCTTCCTTCGGATATTACCAACTTCCTGATTGACTCGGTAATTAGTAATATTCTCAAGAAAAAATCGTCCGAGTGTAGTATTGTATGATAACTATTTATGGATTACTCCATCATAGATTCCGCACTACACCTAAAATGCCAAGATAGGTTAGGTATTCTACGATCCTGAGTTTCAGCATGCTCCCAGGTCGAAAGCAGCACGTCTTCCCGATTACTCGATAAACGACACTACAATCAAAGGGGAATCCACTGAGTGGGGGATCTCATGTCTCCTTTTTTGGGATTACTCCCTCAAAGTTAACATGACTATACCGCCCGTCCTATATTAAGTTTGCCCAAGTCTGGGTATAAGACTTATGAGAAATCACCAAGCACCCTGAAAACCAGAAAAATCCAGACAAACATATATACAACACATAATATACAACAAACAGTTAACACATATACAAAAATAAACAAAGATAGGCTCAACCCAATTAGGGATGGATCAACAAGAGGTCAATCTCTCCCCAATAAAGTTGCCATTTTTCTGTAGCAGTAGAAATGTTGAGACTAAGCCATTGGATTGACTTGACTCGCACATATCAAAATGAAAATCCCCACCGCACTTTATTATTTCCAAAGGAATGGGAAAAGAGAGAATAACCCAAAAAGAGGGGGAGAGAATCTAAGTTTGGGGGTTGGTTATGCAAAGGAAAGGTATTAGCACCCTAAACATCTACGGTACTCCGCAGGAACCTCTTTGAAAATCTGTGTATTTTGGCTATAAATGTTGTATATAAAAAGGATTGTGGGGATGAGGAAAGAATTATTTTTTTTAATGATTTTTGCACCTGCCATGGTTGCGAACCTTTAGAGCCCACGTACCACCTTCTGTGTAATAGGGGATTAGGGTACACGTAGTTCACCTTTAAAAAATTTAAAACAGAAGTGCGTTGGTTAATTTTAGGAGATAAGACATCATTGCCATTGTCCGAGTGGAAAACATACTTAATACCCACAATTATGAGGAAGGAGAATTTGCGTCATCTCAAAGTGCAAGATATGGCTTGGATTTTAAAATCAACAGAGCTTCGCTCAACACCCAAGTGGAAAATGTCTCACTTCACTATATATTGTAGAAGTATATTTGTTTGCATCACTTTAAGGATTTGTCAAGAGTATAATCTTTTGAGAAATTTTTTAAACATAAAAGCCAAAATGGAAAAATAGTTTGAATGTGATTGATTGAATTTTAGTCTTCTCATAAAAATGTCCAAGTATTGTTAAATTGATTAAAGTTTGATTAAGAAAATATTTTTGAAAATGCATGGATCTACGTCCAAGTTTATTATGAAATTGGTTCAAGTTTTAAAACAAGAAGAGTTTTCAAAAGGAGGGAGAAGATTTTTGAAATTAAAGAAGATGGGAGGAGATGAAGGGACTATCCTAAAACATAAGATAAAAGCTAGAGAAAAGAACCATCTAACCAACAAGAGGCCAACACTTGACACAATGAGTCAATTTAGAATTCCCATCCTTTGGATTTAAAACCAAACAAACAATTACAAAAAGGACCTCTTAAGGAAACCAAACTCCATTTGTATTAACTCTTCACAAAAATTGGGCAGAGTAACGGCTGTATACAGATGAATTCCAGATCACAGACAAAGCATGTAATCACAATAATCTGCACACAAAACAAACAAACAACCCAATGTCTTTGGATAAACCCCAAGAACTCCAGACAAAATAACAGTTGAGGTCACAAGGTCTCCAAGATAGGTTAAGGCCCATAATCCTAAGTCCAAGAAGTCCATCACTCCATAATGCCAAGGATAGTAACCAAGTAGTCCAAATAACATTAAAGTTTTTAGGATTTACGTTGATTATTAAGTATCTTCAAAAAGAAAAAGAAATGAAAAGCTCAAATGAGCAAAAATAACAATGACATAAAAGTACGTGCTCAAGTGAGAAAATATGAAATAGCATGAAATGTAAATGCTAAAAATAAATGTGCTTAAAGTAAAGGCATAAAGTAAAAGCATAAAATAAAGTCAATTTTTAGGAATTAGTGGTTATTTGAATGATCATCTTGAAACTTGCATTTGGAACTCATTAGAGGGTTGGTAGATCCAAAGCCTCTCAACAACAAGTTGAATTTGCTTTTTGTCAAGTATATCATCCATTTAAGAATTCTTAAGGCAACATTAAATGATCAATGATGTTTAAGTGATCCACTTTGACCAAAATTGATGAAGATTCATTAGAGGATTGGTAGAGCCAAAGCCTTCTAACAATGAATCTCAAGGTTATTGGATCAAAGGGTTCAAATCAACATACTTGGGCTTGCAAACATAGGTTTGGGCCACAAATGATCATTTCTTGAATCGGGACAAAATTTAGCGCTATGTTAAGCAATCGTAAGTGGACTTATATAGAAGTCGCACCTATTTTGAAGCCAGTCAATAGAAATCTATGTACCATATACTTTGAGACATGATATGGAAATCATGATCCAATAACATTTAGTACAATTGAGAGAGATGCTATGAAGAAAAAATAGGATAAAAAGTAAAGCATAATTGAACCAAAAATTTAATCAAACTATTATTAAAACTGTGATCGGTGGAAATAGAACTAACTGTTTTGAAATGCTGGTTCGCGAAATGTCGCGGTAAGCAAGAGTCGCCACCGTCTTTTATTTTCTCCAACAAGGAAAGGACAAAAGCATAGCAAAATTCCTTTTCAAGATGTTTCTCGGTTCGGGAGGTAGATTATAGAAAGGGAAGGTGTTAGCACCCTTTCTATCCGTGGTTATCCACGGGCTCTTAGGTACTTGCTCACTATGTTTTCAAAGAAAATGTTTGCTTTTCTTGTGTTTGTGGGTTTTAAAAAAGTTTGTTTGAAAACTTCTAGGTAACTCTTGTATCAGTCCTCAAGAGTGTATGAAGTGTTTGTTTGAAAACTTTTTGAAAGTGTAGGTGCGAAAAGTTTGTTTTGTTTTTGAAAGAGCAAGTACCCAGGAGAAATCTACCTACTCAAAGGAATTAAGCTGTGTAAATGTCCTTTAGACATTACTATCCCACTATTGAGAAGTAGGTAGCACCGTCGTTGGAGTTATTCGGGTCAATTCAATTATAGGGACATGTGTGGTCACCAAAGCAATGGTAGGACGCCTTAGCGGTAACCCTAATGTCCTAGATCATTTTTTTATCCGAGGAAACCGTTTCGAGGCAACTGGATCTTTAGACAGGAGGGCGACCTCTAAAACACCCTATACTCAATGACCACGTCGAGGCAACCAAGTGAGGCGTACCCTAGGAGTGGCATGTGCACGTGTGTCAGGTTTCATGTTAAATTATCTTTGCACATGTATTATGGTGAGCTACGAGTTGGTTTTAATTTTCAGGCAAGTCTTGTCATGCATAATTAACAATTAATAATTATGCGGAAAATAAATTGCGGAAAGTAAATCTACGCTATTACAATGCGTCGGGTATTTACATCGCCAAAAACATAATCCTTGAAAAGTAAATTGCGAGAAAATAAAGAAAGCGATAAAAGGGTCCTAATTACGCTATTACATCCTCGGAACAGTTACATAAATATAATCAAAAATTAATATGCGCGAAAAGAAATTGAATCAGAAGTCTTTAGGGTTTTGACCCTTTTTGAGAAAAGAATGAATTTTGTCCTTTTTTACAATTAATTAAACCTAATTCTAATTAATTAAATAAAAGAAATGTTTTTTTATGTTTTTCTATGTGTTAATGAAAATAAAATAATTAAATACATTAATTAACCTAATTCTACATGGATTTTATTTATTGTGAAAAAAAAAGTTAAAGTTAACCTAATTAACTAAATTAATTATATTTAGAATTTATTTACAAAAAAATAATTAATAGTGAAATTAATAAATAATAAAAATAAATAATATTTTAGATTCTGAATTTATTATGAAAAATAATTATGTGAGTTAATTAAATAATAATAATAATAATAATTAAAAAAAGATAATAAAAAGGAAAAGAAAATAAAAAAAAGAATAGTAAACCAGGGGGGGTGATGGCCCAATAGGGAGGTTAGTTTGGCAATTCTGGCCCATTAAGCTACTCAGTCCATTGACCTTTTTTGATCAGCTGTACGTTCGTTGACTGGGAGTATGGCGTTCTTCATCTCCTGGCCACTGGATCACTACTTGAAGCCACATGGCATGCTGGGATGTGAGAGTGTATAGTGGAATTCATTTGGAAATCTGCACATAATCATGTTAAGAAAAATATTATAGAGTTTTGGGTGGACCTGGGAATCGAACCCAGGTCCCAATGATCACCAGCCAGTGCACCATCCACTGAACCACTTGCCTGCGTTTGTTATTAAGATAATACTCAAATAATATATTGGGAAAATAATAACTATGCTGTAAAGAAAAACAAACACGCGCGCTTTTTGAATCACCCAACCATGTATCACCACCTCATCATCGTCTTCACTAAACCTGCAAAATACATGTTAGATAGCGGGGGTTTTTAACCCCCACAAACTGTAACAAGGAAAAATAGCGATTAGCCCTAGGACGAATATAAATATTTCGCGAGGGTTCCACTAGGTTCGTCTTGTTCTGACGGTCTCAACCATATGCCTTAGAGATCCCAATTTTGCCTGGTTACTGAATCCCCAAATTCAAGGTTTATGAACCCTAAAATTCTTCAATGGTAACTTGTGATTCTGGGCATTATAATGCAATTAACCAATACCATTGGCTTTATATAGATTCAAGCAATGCAAAACAATGATTAAAACATGCTAATTATGCCTGAAATATGAGTTACGATTATGAGAAAAGTATGCAAACCGTGAGTCTGTTTAGAGTGATTTCTTAAGCTTTAGCGTGTGGTTTTGATTGCAACATGTCTCTGGGAATCCCTGCAATGTATTAGAAATCACAAAAGCCTTTGAATCACGTTGGAATGTGGAAATCAGTTTTCAAATTTCTTGAGTTTTTTTTCAAAGTGGTTATGGCTTTCTTGCAGCAAATTCACGTCCATGGCATTAGGTTTAGCTTGTGTATATATAGTAGAAGAGAATTAGGTTAAATCTTGGCCAAGAAATCCATGGAATTGATGATTATATATTTGATTGAAAATCAAATATTTTTGAATCTTTTTGATTGGAAAAACTTGCCAAACTTGGAGATTCTTGTCCCTTTGATTTGCACACCAATTGCCAGCATATCTTGAGCTTGTTTGCTTCACAAAAAGATTGAAAAAATCAAATCTTTGTATTTCCTACATTTTAAATGAATTAAATGAATTAAAATTGATTAAAAATCAAATTAATTAATAAAAATAAGAAAATAAATAAATTTAAGCTTAATGGGTCGTGCATAGTCCTTGGATAAAGTTTCAAGAAGAAATTTGAGGCCCATTAGCAAAAATAAGGTGTTTTGAGCAAAGTTGACTTTTGCAAGTTCACAAAAATTTCCCAACTTCTCCAATGCATATCTTGCTCAATTTTGATCATATGAACATGTTATTGGACATTTTGGAAAGGTCTTGAAGTCCTCTAACCAATGCCTTTGGTCCCATGTCATTTGGATTTACCAATCTCAAGTTATGGTCTTTGACTTAAAGTGCATTTTTGTTGACTTTTGAAATTGACCTATAATGTAGAAATTGATAACTTTTTGTGAGAGCATTTATTGGACTTGGAATGTGAAGATGGATTGTAGGAAATGTCATCCCCTTAAAAATGAGAATTGGATGGGATTTTTCTGATGAACCATGAAAAAGTTATGCCTTGGTCAAGATACAGTTGACTTTTCTACTGTCCAAAAATAGTAACTTTTGCCTCTTGATGCTTTTTGAGCCATGCTTGTGGAATCATGATCAAGACTTGATAAAATGATGATTGTGAGCTCAAAATAAAATGTTGACCAATAATTCTGACTTTTGACTGTAAAATGACCATTTTGCCCCTGCAGTTGACTGTGGATCAAATAGGGCTTTTGACTGTGCAAATTGACACTGTGAGTCTTGAGACTTGGCATGTAGATGCTTGAGAATATGTATAGGCCTATGGGACTTGATTGGGCCATTGAAAACCTCAAATTCTTTGAAAGAACCAAAACCCTAATTTTGACTGGCTTAGGAGGTATTTGGACTGTGCAATCTTTGAGCAATCTTGAACCATTTGAAGATGATTCTTGACAAATCCTGGAGAATATGGGAGGGCAAATTTTGGGGTACAACAGTTTCCCCTGTTCAATCTTCTTAGACCTGAGGATGTAGATTGGCTTGCGTGCCTTTCGTGATCCGAAGGTGGAAGATGATTGAACACTAGAGTGCCCAGAAATTTGCACTCGCATGGTGTAGTATCAGCAACGTGATGTCGGGAATGGGCTTACAGATGCCATTTGGAGAAGTGATAGAATCTTGTCGGGAATGGGCTTATAAATGCCATTTGGAGATGTAATGGATAGTTGTGGAGATGGGCTTAAAGATGCCATCCAGGGGTGTCGATCGCGTAAGAGATTCCTTAGCGAGAACTTGCATACTTGAGAAAGAAAGATGGTTTCCTGGCTTGCTATAAGTATTGGTCTTCAAAATCTTCATGCAGATACTTTCCTGGCTAGTTACAGGTATAGATCTACAATCAATCGCTCACGGATATTCCCTGGCTAGATACAAGTATCGAATCTGGAACTTCAAAAGGTTGGTCGAGATAACTTTCCTGGCTAGATACAGGTGTAGATCTCTGAGAATGAAAGATAATTTCCTGGCCTGTTATAAGTGTTGATCTTCAAACTCTTCATGCAGATAACTTTCCTGGCTAGATACAGGTATAGATCTACAATCAATCGCTCATAGATATGCCCTGGCTAGATACAGGTATAGATCTACAATCAATCGCTCATAGATATGCCCTGGCTAGATACAGGTATCGAATCTGGAACTTCAAAGGTTGGTAGAGATAGCTTTCCTGGCTGGATACAGGTGTAGACCTCTGACCTGAGAATGAAAGATAATTTCCTGGCTAGTTACAGGTGTTGATCTTCAATCTCTTCATGCAGATACTTTCCTGGCTAGATACAGGTATAGATCTACAATCAATCGCTAACAGATATGCCCTGGCTAGATACAGGTATCGAATTTGGAACTTCAAAAGGTTGGTCGAGATAGCGTTCCTGGCTGGATACAGGTGTAGACCTCTGACCTGAGAATGAAAGATAATTTCCTGGCCTGTTACAGGTGTTGATCTTCAAACTCTTCATGCAGATACTTTCCTGGCTAGATACAGGTATAGATCTACAATCAGTCGCTCACAGATATGCCCTGGCTAGATACAGGTATCAAATCTGGAACTTCAAAAGGTTGGTCGAGATAGCTTTCCTGGATGGATACAGGTGTAGACCTCTGATCTAAGAATGAAAGATAATTTCCTGGCTAGATACATGTGTTAATCTTCAAACTCTTCATGCAGATACTTTCCTGGCTAGATACAGGTATAGATCTACAATCAATCGCTCACAGATATGCCCTGGCTAGATACAGGTATCGAATCTGGAACTTAAAAAGTTGATGGTAATATCTTTTGATTAACCTTTCCCTGAAAAGGCAAAACATTAGTTGTATGCAATGTCATGATGTATGAAATGCATGATGTCATGATGTTCTCAAAATAAATGAGATTGTGTGATATGATGCGTATATGCATGTATCATGATGTATGACAATGTGATGTTTATGAATGTATTTTCGTCTGGGAAAATAAATCCTTGACGAATGTCGGGAGCTCGTTAAATCCTGGGCTGATGTTGAAGAGTAGAGTTCTTCGTTTCCGCTGGGGACGATGATTGCAAGAATAAACCGGTAGGAGAAGATGACTCCGTTGAGGAGTAAACCTAGTGAAGATTACTCTACAGGGAATTACTCTGTGGGGGAAGAGATACTTCACTGAGAATTTGACGATAACTCCGCTGGAGATTCCGTTGATAAGCTCCTTTGGGGAATTTGATGAACTCCGCTGGGGATAGGAAGAACTTCGCTAGGGAGGATTTTTCAGTTTCACCTTGCTGAGGATAACCCAGTTAGACTCTGGTGGGAATAGCCTTCTGAATATGGCTGGGGAGATGCATTTGTACTCTGCAGGGGGACAAGCTTCCAGAATCTACTAGGGAGATGATTCAACTCTCCTAGGGGAACTTTTTGGACTGCACTGGGGAAATGGCTCCACTGGGGTGTCTGTATTCCGCCGGGGAACAATCTTATATTTCTGTCGAGGAATATTAAGACTGCCGGGGATGCTTATTGAGGAATATCTGTATACTCTACTGGAGAATATTGAGATCTTCTGGGGATACCCAACTCCCTTAAGGCTGATAGTAGACTAACTCTGCTTGGGGAGAGTGTTGCTGACTTGCTGGAGATACTGTGCCTTTTTAGGGCTGATGAAAGACCAACTCTGCTTGGGGAGAGTATTGCTGAGTCTCATCTTACTCTTCGGGGAGTGAAGGTATCTTGGTCATGTTCTTCAGCTGAACCTACCTTGGTACCTTGGTGGACAGAGCAACTAGATCGCTTAGACAATTCTTATTGCCCCTGTTTCTGATGTCACCTGTAATTAGTCCTTCGTTTCACATGCAAATATTTATGAGAAGCAATTAATGTCAAATGCATATATCAAAAATGAACATTGGACGTTCTTTGCAAAACAAAACAGATAAAGGAAAAACAATTGGCAATTTGTCTGAGAAATGAATTTGTATTGATTTTGAAATTTGCCCGTAAATAGGCGTTTATGTACAAGAGGCTGACGTCCTAGTAAGAGAACACCACCGAACAGAATAGAGTTTATACAATTTTGTGAAAAGGAAAACAAAACAGCTATGCAAAAAATCCCACTGGGTTCCAACTCTGCTATCGCCTTTATGTCTTCAAGCGTCTCATCACTTTGCTGCTTAGTTGGAGATGAAGCTGATTAATTGGTGTCGTCCGAGCCTGATGGTCGATACCGAAGTCTGGATGCAGGGTGATCCAATGAGACATAGTTTTACGCTTATCCCTAACTTTTTCCTGGACCGCCCTTTCGGGTTTTCAGTCCACCGGGATACCCATTTTTGCCCAAGCCGCCTTTTCAGGTTTTCGACTTGCCGGGTGTATAATTTTTTTTTCGTTTTCATCCCTTATTTTTGCCCGAACCCTTTTGGTTCGCCGGGAAGCCCTTATTTTTGCCTAGGTTTGTCAACCTAGTGGGTCTTTAATCATGCGTAGTATCTTTTTACTATGTCTGCATTGGCGGGGTGAGGAAGGTCATCACCATCCATGGTAGTTAGAATCATTTCACCTCCTGAGAAGATGTTCTTAACCACAAACGGCCCTTCGTACGTAGGGGTCCATTTGCCCCTGGGATCACCTTGAGGTAGGATGATGCGCTTGATTACCAGGTCTCCGACTTGATACTCTTATCGTCTGACTTTCTTGTTAAATTCCTTGATCATTCGTTTTTGGTACGTCTGACCGTGACAAATAGCAGTGAGTCTCTTTTCGTCAATCAGGTTTAATTGATCAAGCCGGGTCTGGATCCAGTCATCTTCGCTCAAACCTGCATCCTTCATTATCCGGAGAGAGGGTATCTGAACTTCAATGGGCAAGACTGCCTCCATGCCATAGACCAAGGAAAAGGGAGTTGCCCCTGTTGACGTTCGTGCTGAGGTACGGTACCCATGAAGGACAAACAGTAACATCTCGTGCCAATCTTTATAGGTCACTGTCATCTTCTGCACGATCTTCTTGATGTTTTTATTAGCTGCTTCTACAGCTCCATTCATCTTCGGCCGGTAAGGAGAAGAGTTGTGGTGCTGTATCTTGAATTGCTCGCAGAGCTCAGTGATCATCTTGTTGTTAAGATTGGTACTATTGTCCGTAATGATCCTCTCCGGTACACCGTATCGACAGATCAGATTATGCCGAGTGAACCGTGCCACGACGTTCTTGTTTACGGTGGCAAAAGAAGCTGCTTCAACCCACTTCGTAAAGTAGTCAATCGCTACCAGGATGAAACGATGCCCGTTGGATGCCGTAGGTCTGATCTCGCCGATCATATCAATGCCCCACATTGCAAAAGGCCAAGGTGCTGTCAAGATGTTCAGAGGAACCAGAGGAATGTGCACCTTATCAGCATAGATCTGGCATTTGTGACATGTCCGAGAATGTTGGTAACAGTCAGCTTCCATTGTGGACCAGTAATATCCTGCCCGAAGGATTTTCTTTGCCATGGTATGTCCACTGGAATGTGTTCCGAAGGTACCTTCATGCAGCTCTGCCATGATCCTTTCTGCTTCAGTCTTATCCACACAACGTAGTAAGATCGAATCATGGTTTCGTTTGTAGCGAATGTCATTGCTGAGGAAGAACTTTGCCGCGAACTTTCTCAGAAACTTCTTGTCATTAACGGATGCACCCTCGGGGTATTCTTGAGCTTCGAGGTACCTCTTTACTTCATGATACCAAGGCTTTTTCTGTTACCTCTTCGGTCTCAAGATCACAACAATGTGCAGGTTCATCCAATTTCCAGATAATGATCCGGGGAGTCTCGTTGTCCCATTTGACTTTGAACATAGAGGACATCGTAGCCAACGCGTCCGCCAACTGGTTCTCCTCTTTTGGGAAGTGTTCAAAGGTTATCTCTTCGAAATGGGGAATCAACGTCAACACATACTCTTTATAAGGAATGAGATTTGGGTGTTTCGTATCCCACTCGCCTTTGATCTGACTGATCACGAGAGAGGAATCTCCGAAGACACTCAGAAACTTGATCCTTAGGTCAATTGCAGCTCGAAGACCCATGATGCATGCTTCATACTCCGCCATGTTGTTGGTGCAGTTGAAACATAGTCGGGCGATAAGTGGAGTATGAGTGCCTTTAGGGGATATGATCATAGCGCCGATACCATTACCCAAAGCGTTTGAGGCTCTGTCAAAGTGCATAGACCATCAGGATCCTTCCTCAGGTTCTTCATCCGGTCCGGGTACTTCATAATCAGTCACTACCATGATATTCTCATATGGAAATTCAAAGTTCATTGACTGGTAATTATCCACTGCCTAATGTGCCAAATGGTCTGCCAACACACTTCCCTTGATTGCTTTTTGCGTCGTGTACTGGATGTCATATTCAGTCAAGATCATCTGCCATCTTGCTATTCTTTCGGACAAGGCAGGCTTTTCGAAGATGTACTTGATTGGATCCATTTTTGAAATCAAGAGAGTAGTGTGAGTCAACATATACTGTCTTAGCCGGCGAGCAACCCATACCAAAGCATAACAAGTTTTCTCGAGCAGTGAGTATCGGGTCTCACAGTCGGTAAACTTTTTGCTAAGGTAATAAATAGCGTGCTCTTTTCGGCCAGACTCGTCATGCTGCCCCAGCACACATCCCATTGAGCTGTCAAGTACTGTCAAGTATAAGATTAGAGGTCTCCCTTCAACCGGTGGCATAAGAATGGGTGGTTCTTGGAGATACTCTTTGATTCTTTCGAAAGCGGCCTGACATTCATCGTTCCAACGTACTACTTGATCTTTCTTCAGTAGCTTGAAGATTGGTTCACAGGTAGTAGTTAGATGTGAGATGAATCAGGCAATGTAGTTCAGACGTCCTAGAAAGCCTCTGACTTCTTTCTCTGTCTTGGGAACTGGCATCTCTTGTATGGCTTTCACCTTGGCAGGGTCCACTTGAATACCTTTGTCGCTCACGATGAAACCTAGCAGTTTTCCTGATCTCACCCCAAAGGTGCACTTGTTTGGGTTCAACCTCAGCTTGTACAACTTCAAACGGCCAAACAGCTTCTGTAGATGGTCAAGGTGTTCCTCCTCAGTTTGGGACCTTGCAATCATATCATCGACATATACTTCGATCTCATGATGGATCATGTCATGAAATAGAGCAACCATGGCACGCTGATAGGTTGCCCCAGCATTCTTCAACCCAAAAGGCATGACCTTGTAGCAAAAGGTGCCCCACTGAGTAACAAAAGTGGTCTTCTCCATGTCTTCCGGAGCCATCTTTATCTGATTATAACCGAAGAACCCGTCCATGAAGGAGAATACCTTATGCTGAGCAGTATTGTCAACCAGAACGTCGATGTGAGGCAGAGATAAGTCATCCTTAGGGCTCGCCCTGTTCAAATCCCTGTAGTCAACACACATTCGGACCTTACCATCCTTCTTTGGTACCGGAACCACATTGGCGACCCACTGAGGGTAAGAAGTTACTGCTAGAAAACCGGCGTCAAATTGTTTCATAACCTCAGCTTTAATTTTCTCGGACATCTCTGGACGCATACGGAGGACCTTCTGTTTTACCGGAGGGCATTCTTCCTTGGTAGGCAGGTGATGAACCACAATGTCGGTATCCAACCCAGGCATGCCTTCGTAAGACCAGGCAAAGATTTCCACGTAGTCATGCAGCATCTGAACCAACCGTTGTTTCACACTAAGCTCCAGATTGGCACCAATCTTGACTTCCTTTTTGTCTGCCTCAGTACCCAGATTCACTGTTTCCACTAGCTCTTCATGTGGCTGAATGGCCCTCTCTTCCTGGAGTAACAGTCTTGCAAGCTCACCAGGCACTTCGCAATCATCTTCACCTTCGTCTTCGGCTAAGTTGATCGGATTTTCGAAATCATAACTGGCAGTAACAGAGTCGTTACCAGTGAGATCCAGAGTGGATTGGGACCTGTATATGTGAGTGTGTGTAAATATAGCTGTTTTGCAATATATATAATAAAGAAAGAAAAGGAGCACAAGATTTGAAATGCAAAAACGTCCAATGCTTTATTAATGATATATGCAAATGACACACAAAAACCCTCATAAATGAAGCCACGGTGCCCCGGGTAAGACACCGGGCCATAAAGTTTCAAATTATTGTCTGTTACAAATTCAAAACAAAGGAGTTCATTACTGAGTCACAAAAGTAATAGGTACAAAGTCTTTCGCAGTCCAGTTGTTCGGTCCACCGTTGGTCGTTGGGTAGATCCAGCTGTCGAATTCAGATTCCTCCACGTCGTCCTCAATAGCATTTACTCCATGATTGGGCATGGGAGCAGTCACAACAGTGGGCCTTTCGGGCGCCTCGAACTCAACCACTTTAGCATCAATTAGGTCCTGAACCTTATTCCTCAGAGCCCAACAATCATCCGTAGTATGCCCCGGGCTGTCAGAGTGATAAGTGCAGCAGGCGTTAGGATTGTACTTTGGAGATGTTGTGTTCACTACCTTCGGAGCTTCTTTTATGGTTACCAGATTGGTTGACAGTAGCTGCGGCAATATCTGGGACAAGGTCATACTGAGCCGAGTGAACTGCCTTTTAGGTCTCTCACCCCTTGGTTGGTTGTATTACTGAGGAGAAGCAGCAGGCTTTGAAATTACTACCGCGTTGACAGTTTGGCGGCGTTCCGGTTTATTCCGTATCTTTGAACCATAAACAGCACTAGATTCTTTCTTGAATGGTTTCTTTTCAGTGCTCGAGGAGACACCTTTCTGTATCTTCCCAGACTTGATACCAGCTTCTATTCTCTCACCAGTCAAGATCAGATCTATAAACCCAGCAGAAGAATTCCCAATCAGATGGTTGAAGAACGGACCGGACAGGGTCCCCAAGAACATGTCAACAAGCTCACGGTCAGTCAAAGGTGGCTGCATCCTTCCAGCCAGGTCTTTCCACTTTTGAGCATATTCCTTAAATCCTTCACCCGTCCCTAGTGACATACCCTGGAGTTGGGTACGCGTAGGAGCGAGGTCAGAATTATACTGATACTGCTTATAGAACGTAGTAGCCAAGTCCTCCCAGTTACGAATACTGGCTCCATCCAGCTGATAGAACCATTCGAGCTGAGTCCCTGAAAGACTATCCTGGAAGAAATGGATCCATAAATTCTTGTCAGCAGTGTAAGGTTGGATCTTCCTTACATATGATCTGAGATGCAGCTTAGGACAGGAAGCTCCGTCGTACTTTGCAAAAGCAGGCGCCTTGAACTTGTGGGGGATCACCATCCCAGAAGATAAGCCTAGGTCTCCAAAGTCCAACCCGGGCACATGTTGAATCTCCATAGCACTTAAACGGTCCTCCAACTGTTTGTACCTATCCTCAGCAGGAGGGTACTGTTCATCATTGTAATCCGTCTCGTTGTCAGAGACCACGGGACTAGGAACCCTTCTCTCTTGGGGGCTGTCTTTCCCTACAGAGGAAGTAGTCAGATCCACCTCATTTTGGAGTCCATTCCCAAATCTGCGTCCAGTGTTGAACAATACAGTCCTCTTCTTCTTCTTCTTCAGACTCAGAGTCTTCAACTCCTGTTGACCCTGGGCTAAGCTCATGACCAACTCTTGGAACTGGGCATTCTGGGCCTGGAGGGCCTTGATAGCTTGTTCAGTAGTAGGTTCAGAAGTCATGATGATTGCTGAAATAAACAGCGAAGAAGATGAGTGACCTGTAAAAAGTGTACATGTTATGCATATGATGCATGGTATGCTATTTATGCAATGCATTCAAGGGTTCGAAAGTTCAAATTCATTGTAAACAAAAAAAGGAACACACGTTATATTGAGAAATAATCTGTTCAGTACATCAGTGCCTCATGGGCGAAATATTACAAAAATACTTAATCCCAAAAGACACTGCGCATCCTCTTCGGAGCGATGTAAGTGTTGAGGGTCTTTTATTCGTGCAGTAGGCGGGTGAGCTCCAAGACCTTCTTCTCACTGGCATGTAAACTGGCTTCAAGAGAATTCCGTTCTTCCTTGAGTTGGATCCAGCTCTTTTGCATTTCTTCCCAAGATGTTGGCATGTCAAGATGTTGAATGGTGTACGGGACCTCTCCTTCCATGACTGGATCTTTGATCACGGGGAGAATGTGAGGATATGGCATTATAAGCTTCTGGGAGCAGGCTCGTACCCACTTGAGGTAAGGCTCAAGGGGGATGGAATTCTTGTGCCCTAGTGTCTTACTATCCACCTTGTTAGGCATCCTCCAAGCTCTGATGAATCTCTGGCGAAGTCCTTGTGCATCGTTGTCGAAGTCAAAAACTATGTCAGGGATTAGCATGTCATGAGGGCCATCCCTCCGAGCATATCCAAATTGTCTCAAAGCCAGACAGGGGTTGTAGGTAATGCCTCCTCTAATTCCAAGTAAAGGAACATTAGGAAATTCTCCGCAATGATCAATGATAATGACATTTTCTCTGGACCGAGAACACCAATGTATATCAGCATGTGTAAGAGTCATTAGCCGTTGTGACCACCTTAAACCCCGCTCGTTCTTCAAAACTGATTGTGGAAGGTGCGAAATAAACCACCTTGCCAGGAGAGGAGTGCAGCACATGAGAACACCTCTTTTTCTCATGGTTCGAGTGTAACATGAGTGGAGGATGTCCCCAAGCAATGTAGGTATGGGATTCCTGGACATGAAAATCTTGACAACATTTATATCTATAAGTTGATCCGGATTTGGGAACAACACCAACCCATAGACAAGGAGTGCCACAATTTCTTCAAAGGCTTACAGATCAAGAGAATTCCAACATTCTTGGGCCTTCCCAAACAGGAACTTTGCCAAGAACCCTTTGATACCACTTCTGATTTCCCAATGCGCCTTGATGTCAGATGGTTGTAGACGTAATGCTTGAGAAACCTCTTCAAGTTTTGGTTCCTTTTCCGTACCGTTGTAGGGTAGTTGACTAAGGATAGGAATTTTCAGAAGTTGAGAAAACTCTTCCAAAGTAGGCACCAATTGATAATCCGGGAAAGTAAAATAGTGGTGCAAGGGGTCAAAGAACTGGAACAACACTTTCACCATATCTTCTTCAATGTTGGTGTTGACCAAGCTGATGAGTCTACCATGCCTTTCACTGAAGGAAGAGTTCTCGGGAATCCTGGATGTAAGATCTTTAAGCTGAGGAGGGATCCTTACAAGGTTGACCTGAATTGTTTTCCTGCGGATAGTCTCCATGTCCTACAAAACAAGAACAAAGATGAAGATTCGAACCCTTGAAGTGGTTAGTAAATGCATATAATGCTTTATGATGTTATGATGTTATGATAAAGACACACCACAATTATTCACAAAAAGCAAACATGATAAGGCACATAAGTCACACCAGACAACCCTTAGAGTTTAGGCCAGCATGAAGTTTAGGTACTACCCTCTTGAAGTTGGTGGGCTCAAAACCTGTCCTATCAAAAGTAACCGGGTTCTAAGGAGCTCAATATCATTGAATTGTTTTCTATGTTCATTATTTTGATTTAGCCACTGAACTGGCGATCAAAATATTCCAAGAAAACAACCCTCAATGAGTGTAGTATCGAGTATCTACCAACTTCGGACTGCACCAAAGTCGATCATCTCACTACCCCTAAAGAGGCCAAGATGGTCAAGTAAGGTTCTAAGGTCAGTTGATGCTTCACGACACCACGCGGCGGCCCCGTACTCTCCTTGACTTGACTCAAGGGTTACCGGTACTCACCAAAGTGCCACATCAATGTAGCAACTACTTCAACCATGACGGTATACCCCGCACAGTTCCCTCACAGTTTGTTGCTACTTCTAAAAGGGTATCCCCAGATTCGGGTTAGGATCTATGAAACTCCAAAACAAGCCCACAATATTAAAGCAAACAAAGCAAGAAATTGAAAACAAGAGTGGTCTAATCCTAAGGTACACCTCACTTTTATATATCCCCAGCAGAGTCGCCAGTTCTGTGATCGGTGGAAATAGAACTAACTGTTTTGAAATGCTGGTTCGCGAAATGTCGCGGTAAGCAAGAGTCGCCACCGTCTTTTATTTTCTCCAACAAGGAAAGGACAAAAGCACAACAAAATTCCTTTTCGAGATGTTTCTCGGTTCGGGAGGTAGATTATAGAAAGGGAAGGTGTTAGCACCCTTTCTATCCGTGGTTATCCACGGGCTCTTAGGTACTTGCTCACTATGTTTTCAAAGAAAATGTTTGCTTTTCTTGTGTTTGTGGGTTTTGAAAAAGTTTGTTTGAAAACTTCTAGGTAACTCTTGTATCAGTCCTCAAGAGTGTATGAAGTGTTTGTTTGAAAACTTTTTGAAAGTGTAGGTGCGAAAAGTTTGTTTTGTTTTTGAAAGAGCAAGTACCCAGGAGAAATCTACCTACTCAAAGGAATTAAGCTGTGTAAATGTCCTTTAGACAGTACTATCCCACTATTGAGAAGTAGGTAGCACCGTCGTTGGAGTTATTCGGGTCAATTCGATTATAGGGACATGTGTTGTCACCAAAGCAATAGTAGGACGCCTTAGCGGAAACCCTAATGTCCTAGATCATTTTTTTATCCGAGGCAACCGTTTCGAGGCAACTAGATCTTTAGACAGGAGGGCGACCTCTAAAACACCCTATACTCAATGACCAAATCGAGGCAACCAAGTGAGGCGTACCCTAGGAGTGGCATGTGCACGTGTGTCAGGTTTCATGTTAAATTATCTTTGCACATGTATTATGGTGAGCTACGAGTTGGTTTTAATTTTCAGGCAAGTCTTGTCATGCATAATTAACAATTAATAATTGTGCGGAAAATAAATTGCGGAAAGTAAATCTACGCTATTACAAGGCGTCGGGTATTTACATCGCCAAAAACATAACCCTTGAAAAGTAAATTGTGAGAAAATAAAGAAAGCGATAAAAGGGTCCTAATTACGCTATTACATCCTCGGAACAGTTACATAAATATAATAAAAAATTAATATGCGCGAAAAGAAATTGAATCGGAGAAGTCTTTAGGGTTTTGACCCTTTTTGAGAAAAGAATGAATTTTGTCCTTTTTTGCAATTAATTAAACCTAATTCTAATTAATTAAATAAAAGAAATGTTTTTTTTATGTTTTTTTATGTGTTAATGAAAATAAAATAATTAAATACATTAATTAACCTAATTCTACATGGATTTTATTTATTGTGAAAAAAAATAAGTTAAAGTTAACCTAATTAACTAAATTAATTATATTTAGAATTTATTTACAAAAAAATACTTAATAGTGAAATTAATAAATAATAAAAATAAATAATATTTTAGATTTATGAATTTATTATGAAAAATAATTATGTGAGTTAATTAAATAATAATAATAATAATAATTAAAAAAAGATAATAAAAAGGAAAAGAAAATAAAAAAAGAATAGTAAACCAGGGGGGGTGATGGCCTAATAGGGAGGTTAGTTTGGCAATTTTGGCCCATTAAGCTACTCACTCCATTGACCTTTTTTGATCAGCTGTACGTTCGTTGACTTATAGTATGGCGTTCTTCATCTCCTGGCCACTGGATCACTGCTTGAAGCCACATGGCATGCTGGGATGTGAGAGTGTATGGTGGAATTCATTTAGAAATCTGCAAATAATCATGTTAAGAAAAATATTATAGAGTTTTGGGTGGACCTGGGAATCGAACCCAGGTCCCAATGATCACCAGCCAGCACACCATCCACTGAACCACTTGCCTGCGTTTGTTATTAAGATAATACTCAAATAATATATTGGGAAAATAATAATTATGCTGTAAAGCAAAACAAACACGCGTGCTTTTTGAATCACCCAACCACGTATCACCACCTCATCATCGTCTTCACTGAACCTGCAAAATACATGTTAGATAGCGGGGGTTTTTAACCCCCAAAAACTGTAACAAGGAAAAATAGCGATTAGCCCTAGGATGAATATAAATATTTCGCGAGGGTTCCACTAGGTTCGTCTTGTTCTGACGGTCTCAACCATATGCCTTAGAGATCCCAATTTTGCCTGGTTACTGAATCCCAGAATTCAAGGTTTATGAACCCTAAAATTCTTCAATGGTAACTTGTGATTCTGGGCATTATAATGCAATTAACCAATACCATTGGCTTTATATAGATTCAAGCAATGCAAAACAATGATTAAAACATGCTAATTATGCCTGAAATATGAGTTACGATTATGAGAAAAGTATGCAAACCGTGAGTCTGTTTAGAGTGATTTCTTAAGCTTTAGCGTGTGGTTTTGATTGCAATATGTCTCTGGGAATCCCTGCAATGTATTAGAAATCACAAAAGCCTTTGAATCACGTTGGAATGTGGAAATAAGTTTTCAATTTCTTGAGTTTTTTTTCAAAGTGGTTATGGCTTTCTTGCAGCAAATTCACGTCCATGGCATTAGGTTTAGC